>JAIUCV010001493.1:0-88759 GCA_026724425.1 Erythrophleum ivorense
TAGGGATCCAAATGCTCCCTTATAAATATGATTTTATATGAATGTTCTTAGACTTAATTGAATGTTTAAACATGCTCCTAATACCCCTAGAGAGCTTCCCACATGCACCTCCCATCCAAGAAAGTAAAGAAATTGCAAGAAAAAATAATGAACTTTAAGTAGAAAAAGTGTAGTGCATTTGAAGGGATTGTAAAAACTGATTTGATTCATGCATTCTCTAGCATATATGAGTGTTTGATTGAGCTCCTAAGACCTCTAAGAAGCCTCCCAAGTGTGTCTCCCATCAAGGAAAAATCAAGAAGGCCATGAACTCTTCTTCCTCCCATAGTCTCGGCCTAGGCAAGTTCCTATAGCTAGGGAGAGTTTTAAATTTTTCTAAGACTATTCTTGAGTCATATGTGATGAGTGAAGATGAGTAGGGGCCTTAGAAAAAAATTTAGAACTCAAAGAAAGTGAATTTGTGCCATAGGTTCCATATTAGGACCTAAAGAAGCAACATGATGCTAGGCCCTTTGTTTTAATGATGTGATGACTCCAAAAGGTTTAAAAGGAGTCAAGAATCATAATTGAAAAGAAAGAATGAGGCCTAGAAGTCATTTGATGGGTGTTGCTTCATTAGGTGTGATTATGGACCATAATGGAGCCTATAGAGCAATCTAGTATTTTATCAAATGATGTAGCCTTAGAATATGTTTCATAGACCTAATTGGTTCCCATAAATTGTATCTAGGCTAAGAGAAACTATCTCCACCAAATTGTGGGTGTGTGGCCGAAAGAGGAGGCTTGAAAGCTAAGAAAAAAGTGTGTGAAATTGTGCAAGTTAGCTCTCTCCACCTTCTCTCATGCATGGATGTGTGTTTAGCTTATTTTAGAATGTGTGTATGTGTATTTTCAAGCTAAGAAAAGTATGCTAACATGCCTTTATATGCCATGATGCTTGATGTTATGTTATGTTTTCAAATGATTACATGATGTTTGTGTGAGTTTGCTTGAGTGTGGAAAGGCCAAGAACTCTACCCTTTGGTGAGGATGAGCCAAGAACCCTTGAGCTTGGTTGAGACAAAGTAAAGAGTCTCCCAAAAGCAAAGTGGGCTCCCAAGAGTATGGTTAAGTCTGAAGTGCTTAAAGAATGGGTGAGGCAAGTCCAAAATCCATGAGGAAAAGTATGAGGCCAATCCAAATACTTAGTGAACTCTTGAATGTCTTGTATGATTGATTCACATGCCAAAGTTGCTTTTAAAATGCCTATGATTTCTACTTTCTCCATACATGCATTTGTGAAACTTGCTTGTACATATTATGTGTGATGGAATGAGAGATGAGCTATTGAGATTCTTGAATCTCACTCCTCCTCTTAAATGTCCTAACATGCTAGGTGGACTAAGCAATTATGGTGAAGGGAGCCAACCACCATGAAGAGGGACAATTGACAGGCTTATGCTTATTTTGCCTATTTTGGAACCATGATAATGGTCCAAGATGTATATGATGTTATATATGTATTATGAACCTTGAGATAGATGTAAACATACTATTATGTGATGTTTAGATGTATGGAAATGATATATGACCATTAGCACATGTTTTGAGTATGAAATGCCATGATATGATAATGTAAAGTTTGATGAATATGTGTATAAATGTGGGTTGAATGGCCAAAATGAGATGCATGAGGTTTGGGACCATTTGGACAGCACACAAAAGTCTTAAATATGCTTTTAAACTTGCCCAAAAGGTGCCAAGACCAGGGGAAATCCATTTGGCAATTTTGGTACCCAATATGGAGCCAAAATTGACCATAATGGAACCCTATGCCATTTTTTAGCCAAATGAGTTAGTCTTGCCTTGAAACTTGGTATGCAATTAGGTCTCATTAAGAGATTTTTGAGAAGCTAAAGATCATAATTTTTGGAGATCTAGAGAATATTTGATGAATTTTCAAAGTTGAGATTTTTCATAGATTCTGGTATGGGTATTGTTCATACTTGGAGGTCATGAATTCTATGTCACCTGATAGCCAAATGGTCTCCAATGCTTATTATATTTTACATACATAAACTAGAGGTCATAATCTTTCTGTGGCCACCGAAATCACCTCATTTGGAGGTCTGAGCAGTGAGTTATGCATGTTTGAAGTTAACTGTCAATATCAGTAGTGCCCTATGAGTCCGGTTACTGTTCCATAGGGTCCAGCTGACTAAACGTATCTGTTTCATTCTAGACTTATTTTTACTATCAATTTAACATTTTTATCTTTCTAGAATGACCAAATGTGTATGATTTCAATTTTTATAGAATTAGTTATGAATTTCAGAAATTTGTATCAATAAACTGAACAACAGCCCAGGCAGCCAGCGACTCTATAGCTTTTTGGATGTCAAACGTCCTATGTGATAAATTTTATGACCTGGGCATATTTTTAGTGTGAAGTAGACATCCTAAGATTTCCATAATGATGAAGATTGTATAATTTTGAATTTTCTAGATTTAGTCATGATTTTCCAAAGTTGGGTCAGAAAATGGAGCAAATCTGGCCGAAAATGTGCTTGTTTATTTTGAGCTCCATTTTGGTTTCCATGGGTTGTAGGCATGTTTTTGTGATACAAATGAGTTGTAATAATGAAATTAAATGTGAGTAAATATAGTATGAGCTCACACAATTCACGTGACACCAAATTGAATTTTTTTGACATAGCGCAGCGCAGAAAAAATTTATTATTTTCTTCCCCTTTTCATATGATCTTGTAAGATTGATAATACAAAGCTTATAAATAGCATCAAATGAGCTAGAAGTTATGGTGTTACACCATCCAAGGATAAGACATAACAGAGGCTATGTGTTAAAGCTAGTTCCATAATATATACCTATTATACAACTTAGGATAGCCATAGATGAAAGAAAGAAAAAAGTGTTGACCTTGTACATCATTAATCTCCAAATGGATCCAATGTGGTAAAGAGTCAGACAGATGACAATTGAAACTATCCTATCATCCCAAGAATAATAGTTTATATATCATTCTTAAGTTTTCTTCTATGTTTTATTTTGCTAACATGATAAATTAATTTAACACTTACGTTAACCCCTTTCACCTTCTCTTTAAGCTACATAAGTATTGACTTATGATATGCTTTGAATACAACTTCTTTCCATTGATGTTGCTTCTATTTAACATTATAAATTTTATACATGATTTTCGTTTATGTTAGCTTACTTTTATTTTCATGATTAACATAATATTTTATTTAAATTTATTTTCATTAAAACACTAGTGCCTTTGCTTGTCCTATTTTTCTATTATGGTATATATTATGTTCTCACTCAGTTCTCAAACTCACTCACTCATTTTACATTTTTTAGATAACCATGTAGACCATAATCTATCATCCATAATGTAGTTTGTATTGTGATAACTTGTTGAGCCTAACACTCCATTTGTGGGAGCTTCATGTTGTATTGAAAGCAGTGTTTTGTGATCATTCTAAAAAAAAGTAAAAATAAAAAATACATAATAATTAAAACCTAAATTTTGTAATATTTGTGTCCTATATTAGGCGGGATAAAGATTTTTTGTAGTTATTGTATGGTATAGTAGCTAAGAGAGAGAAAGAAAGAGAGGGTGGGTCCCACATCCCCTCTTCCTCTCCCTCCCCCTCAACTATTGCACTATGCAATAACTCAAAAGGATTCCCATCTTATTAGGTGACTAAAAAGCCAAACAAAAATAATGACATTGAGTTAAGTCCACAAAAAGAAAGTGAAAAAAGAGAAAGAAAAAGAAAAAACAAAAACAAATGAAAAATAGAAAAATAAGATAATAATAAATAATGATAGTTCACTTGCATTCTCCATTTTATGCATGACCCATTTTTTTATTTCCCACCTTTCCCTTTTGTCCTTATTCTCACATGCACATTTCCCATTTTGCCTTTTGTTTATTGTCATATTTTCCATCTTACCCCTTTCACTTTCCCTATCTTACCCTTCATACTTTGCCTTAATTCACACTCTATCCAACCATTCTTATCCTCTTTTTTTATGATTTTACACCTTTGGCCTTCTTGTTTCTTTGTTGCAAATTTAGAGGGACTTCTTGTAAAATCACACTCACACCTCACACACTTTCTCTCTCTTGGCCATGAAGAAAAAAGAAGGTAGAGAGATCCATTTATTTTGAAGATCAAAACCTATGTAGCACTAAGTGTAACTCCATCATACTATAACTTATTTCATGTCATTTCTAGGTTCTATTCCATGAAGCACATGAGTTTCCAAGAAAAGACATTAAAATATCACATTTTCATGTGTTGTGTAGCAGATAAATTTTTCATCCGACATTCCATGGACCTAGGAAACTCATTCTCATATTTAATTACACTAATATAATTCAAAACCATCTAAAAAAATGACTTGGAACTTATACAAGTGGATGAAACACACCAATTTCCACGAATTGGCCATGGTCAGATTTTTATTTTTCTGTCACAATTTCAGAAATTCATAACTAAATCCAAAAAAATCAAAATCCAACAAACTTTACCATTTTAGAAAGCTCTAAATGTGTATCCCATGGTAAAAATAATTTCAGCTTGTGAAACATTAAGGGAAAAATGTTTGACATCCAAAAAGCTACTGAGATCTCTACTGCCTGGGCCACTAGTTCAGATTACTAGTATGAACTTTCAAAATTCATAACTAATTCTATAAAACTTTAAATCATACATATATGGTCATTGTATAGAGATATAGATGTTAAAGTTATCTGAAAAATAATTCTAGAATGAAATAGATACTTTTGGTCATTGGAAATCTATAAAACAATAACTGAACTTAGGGGGCACTACTGCTACTGACAACAAACATCAAAATTGCATAACTTTTTGTTCAGACCTCCAAATGAGATGATCTTAGTGGCCACAGAAAGCTTATGACCTCTAGTTTATGCATATAAAATTTTACAAGCATTAGACACAGTTTGCCTATCAGATGACACAGAACACAAATCTAACTGTGTAAACAGTGCACATACCAGAACCAATTGAAAATCCCAATTTTAAAAATTCATAACTAATTCTGTAGAACTCCATTTTTTCTTCACTTTAACTTTCCAAAAAGCCCTCAATGAGCTCTACATGTCTGCCAAATTGCATGAAGAAATTCTTTCATTTGGTCATAATGTGTCACAGGGTGCCATTTTGATGCATTTTAATGGTGCAAAAGTGTGCAAAATAGCTCCTAAGGTTCTTATGGCCACTTGGGCATGTGAGAATGGCCCAAAAAGACTCCTTAAACTTGTCTTAAATGTGTAGAAACTCAAAACACAAAATCTCATCCTCCATCCCCAAGCCATATGTAAAGAGATACATATGGGAAATAGCCATCCAATACCTAAAAATTGCATCACTACTCATTTATCATTAATTGTCATACATGTCACACTCGAAAATGCGACCAAAATTTTATTTTCAAAGAAAACGAAAATCGAAATTGAAATAAAAAGTAAAAATTAATAGGGTTCAGGAGTCGCCACTAAAATTTTAATTTTCGAAAAGGCAAAACTTTGGAAAAGCCTTTTTTTTTTTAATTTGAAAAATGGTCTACGAACCAGATTTGGATTCGGGAGTCAGTTGTGAGTGGGGAAGGTATTAGGCACCCCACTACACTCGTTACTGAGAACGGTTACTCTAAGTCAGTTGTGCAAGATTAATATGGCCTCTATTTTATTCTAATTCTCCCTAATAAGTCATATGCAAAGTGGAAAGAAAAACTTAAGGAAATAAAATTAAAAGAAAGAAAATTAGGAATAAAACAAAAAGGAATTCAAAGAGTAAAGTAAGAAAGGGAATAAAATTAAAAGTAAAATAAGATGAAAAGAAATTAAAGAAATAAAACTAGAAGAAAATATTTATTCACAAGGGCGGATTTGACCTAGGATGAGAGCCTAGGGCCTACGTACCGTTCAGGAGGGATCAAAGTCCACGTAATTCGAATTAAGATTGTATTTGCTTGTTTGTTTTTTGGGTTTTTTGTTAGTTTTTATTTTGTTTTGTTTTATCTTTTACTATTTTCGTTCTTAATTTTGTTTTTGTTCTTGTTGTTGTTGTTGTTTTTATTATTATTATTTTTAACCCTTTCCTTTTGTTTTGTTTTGTTTTTTCTTTTGTTTTTGTTTTTGTTTTCTTTTTATTATTTTTTTATATTTTCTAATTTTTAAATGACCAAGCTTTTATTATTATTTGTTTGGGTGAAAAAACAAAAAAAATAAAAATCACTTTTTCTTTTAGAAAATAAAATGAGATTAGAATTGGTTGATGTGTTTTAATTTGTTAAAAGTAAAATTAATTTTACTTCTTTACTTTTCTTGCATTTGATTTTTTTTTCTTTTCTTTTGATGTTCCATTTTTTAGTTTTCATTTTTCTTCTTTTATGTTTTTAATTTATTGTTTTTTTTGTTTCATGTTTTTTCTTAGTTGTTTCATTTTGTGATGACATTAAAAAAAGGATTTTTCTTTTTCTTCTTTTTTTTCAAATCTTTATTTAATTTAATTCGGATTTTTGACATTTTTCAGTTTTCATTTTTTATTTCCTCTTATTTTGACTTTTGTTTTTATTTTTATTTTTTAATAATTGATGCTTGATTTTTTTTGGTGAAAAGAATAGATAGTAAAAATAATTTTGACTTTCATAAATAAAACGACTTCACAATTAGTTGATAAATTTTAATTTGCGAAAGCTAAATTAATTTCACAATTAGTTGATAGGTTTTATATGTTTTGTCTTGTTTTATTCTTTGACTTTCATGATTTTTGGTGGCATCAAAAGGATTTTCCCTTTTTTTTAAGTGCCTATTTTTATTTTATTTTATTTTTAACTTTTGTTTTTCTTTTGTATTTGTTTTCTTTTTCTTTATTAATTTTTTCTTTTTGATCTTTTCCCACAAACATACTCAAAAGGAATAATTAACTTTCAATTTTTTTTATACTAGTTCTTCATTTTTAGAGGAAAAAAAACCTTTACGAAAGAGGGAAAAAAATTTATTAGGAATTTATTGCAGGAGACAATTTTTGGTTTTTTTAAAAAGCCACTTCATTTTGTCTTTAAAAAAAACTAAATACACTTTATAAAAGACTCTATTTGATTTTTTTTTACTTCTTTTTTGGAACTTTGTTTCGAATCATAGTTTAATAATAACCCCCTATTTTATATTTTCCTTTTTCTTTTGAAATCTTTGAAAACAAAAATTCAATTGAAAGGGTTGTTGAAGCCCAAAACCTATTAGAATATAAATTTAAGACCTATCGGACATCAAGGGGGCTTATTGCCCCACATGGTCCTTAGGTAATTTGGAACGGGTCTGAGGGGATAAAAATAAATCCCACATGGCCATTTAAAACGATGCAAGATAAGGTAAAGAGAAACCACGATAAAATGTGAAAATGAACAAAGTAAAATGCTTATAAGATTTGTGCGTGCTTGGTGTATTCCTATACGATTGTATTTGAATGCATTTACATGAGAATGGAGAGATTATACAACATAAATTCAATCACATGCAGTAGTTCCCCATAGGCTTTTACCTGTCATAATTTTCCATTCACCACTCTACTTCTACGCTTGTGTCTCGGTTCTAGACTAAATCAAATGCTCAGCTCACATAGTTGCAAACTAGGTTCCTCAGATGTTATCCCCAGTGTATTCGAACGACAACAGGCACCATCATCACAACAACCCAACAAACATCAGAATATTGTAACGAGGGGATATTATAAAAGCATTTATAGAACAATTTAGCTACCGAAAACTCCATGATTTCCTTCCTATGACTTTCCTTTTAGAATTCTATGGCATCAAAATTTCAGAATTAAATTAAACTGACAAGGTTCTAGATATGAAGCTTAATGAACATAAATGATCAACTAGTGCAGGTAGACAATCAGAGTTAAAAGAATCGAGAAACCTTTACATCCTGTATTAGAGGTTCTACCATTAAATGTTTAAACAAATCTACTGGACTTCATTCAAGCATTTTGTCAAACACATACTGTGCTTGTTTTAAGGAACGTATAGAATATAGGATCACAAAAAATGCACACAACCAGAACTACCCATGGGTACAGTGTTCCAAGTAAAACTCCCTCGAAGCAAACTTACAAACTAACTAAGGAATGAACTTTTCAGAGAAAATGATCTACCACTCAAGAATAGACTCAGAGTAACAGCACCATTGAAGCAATAATTGAAATCCCAGAGTCGAGACAAGGAAACAGATTCATGATATATTCATCTCAATAGATATAAAGAAAAAGAAAAAGAAAAATAATAAATGCCATACCCTGCGAGACTTGCTTCTTTAGATCCAATATAGAAGCCTTCAACTAATTCTGAACTACTGAGAATTGTTCTTCCTTTCCTTAAAGCCAATGGTCAGAGGGTCTCTTCCTAAATTCCTTTCCACAGAGCCAAGACACCTAGAGAACACCTTTCGATTTTTCTCTCCTTCTCCCTCGATCCTCTTCTCCCCTTTTCCTTTTCGTCCTCTCTCCCTAAATTTTTTTTTTCCGGTCCCTCCCTCAATAACCAAAATCAACCTAGAAGCCCCCATGCCTCCTTCTGTTCCTCCCTGAATCTCACTCTTAGTTTCTCTAACCCGAAACCAATCCCTAGAACCTCTTCAATCTCTCTTCTCTTTTGCCTCAAACCCTCAAGTCGCCTCACTGCTTCGCCCTTTCTCCCTTCTCCCTTGCTCTCTCTCTCCTACTTCTATCTCGATCCTCCTCCTTCTCTTCCTTTCTTTTCTCTCAAATGCGAAACCAATCCCCTCCCAGCACCCCCTTTCCTACTATTTGTATTCCGTCCTTTATAGCTAGCTCAAGAGTGGATTTCACCCTCTCTCGAGTATGTCTCCTTTCCAAGGTCCTGATGATTGCCACGTTTCTCTGCTCCACTCCCATCTTCGTCCCCTTCTGTATGATTTGCTTTTCAGAGTTGTGCCTCCATGGGTGCTTTTTGCACCTTTGCGTGTCCTTTTCTTTGTGTGTCTATGCTTGTTTTGTGTTTGCTAGAGGAGAGGACAGAATGGAGGGGGGACCAAGGGGGTCACCGGGTAGGGTTTGATCAGTGGATACTGGGGGCTGCTGATGCTTTTTTTTTGTTTGGGCTATGATATTTTTTTGTGTTTGGGCCCGATGGTTGGACTTAGATTAGACTTTTTCTTCCTCTCTTTTTTTTTTGTTTCTGATCCCCTTTTTTTTAATTATTATGTTTTGAGTATGTGGGCTTCAGGATTTGGGCTGTTCTTGGGTAGGTTGAAGGTCTGGCTTTCCCGTATCCTCTTCTTCTTCTTTTTTTGGATTGCAGCAGTTTAGGGCCCTTTTTTTTTTTGCTTTGGTTTGGGCTCTCCTGGATTAGGCCCTAAAAATCTTAATCTTTTTTTGTTTTTGTTTTGGATTTATTGTTTTGGTATTTTTTGTAGTCTTTTTTTTTTGAAGAATTTTTTTTTGTTTTTTTTGTTTTTAATTATTATTATTATTTTGGTATTTTTTATTTTCTTTTAGCCTTATTTTTTTCTTTGTGGGATTTTACTTTTTTCCATTTTAATTCATTTTTTCCTTTCTTTTTCTAGTCTCTTTTTGATTTTTTTTAATTCCATTTGGTTTGGATTTTTGTTACTCCCTCTTTGATTTTTCTTTTTGTTTTAACTTTGGATTAATGGGCTTTTACTTTTTTTTTTTAATTTTATTTTTGAGTCCTTTCTCCTTTGATTTTTTTTGAGCTTATTAAGCTAAAAGGACCTATTAATTTTTATTTTTTTTGTTTTTTATTTTTTATTAGTTTAATTTTATCATTATTTTTGGAGTATGTCCAAACAAAATACATGTTCACAGTTGCCCCTCTTTACTTGTTCTTAAGTAAAGAAATTAAAAATGTAATTTTTGATATTTTTTACATAAGAAATAAGTAAAGATAAGAACACGTATTTTGTCTGGGGCAATTTGATTGCCTTCTGACAATATGCAAGAGGAAAGAGCGACCCAAATAAAATATGGTGTTTACAAGTTGCCCCTCTTTACTTATTCTTTAAGCAAGGAGATCGAAAATGTAATTTTTGATATCCTTAGCTTAAGAATAAGTAAAGATGGAAACATATATTTTGTTTAGGGAGCTAATAGATCCAAGGGAATTAATTTACTTGGAAGTGCTGGAACTTGATAAAAGATGCTTGCAAGTACAAAGTTTTTGAACGTATGCTCAATTTATACAAGATTTTTGGGTGCCTGGTGTATGCAGGACTTTTGGGTGCCTATTCTGGCAGGACTTTGGAACACCTGTTCTAGTAGAACTTTTGGTGCCTGTTCTAACAAGACTTAAAGATGCCTATTCTGGCAAGACTTTTATTGTTGTCTGTAACGACAGGACTTAAAGATGCCTATTTTGGTAAGCCTTTTATTATGCCTGTTCTGGTAGAACTTTGAATGCCTATTCTTTGTAGGATTTAAGGTGCCTATTCTGCGTAGGACTTTAAATGCCTATTTTGTGCAGGACTTTTGGTGCCTATTATGCGTAAGACTTAGGTGCCTATTCTGGTAAGACTTTGAGTGTCTGTTCTAGTAGGACTTTTATTGGTGCCTGTTCTGGCAGGACTTGGGTGCCTATTCTGGTAGGACTTTGAGTGCCTGTTCTGGCAGGACTTTTATTGATGCCTGCTTTGGCAGGACTTGGATGCCTATTCTGGTAGGACTTTCAGTGCTTATTATGACAGGACTTTTGTGTGTCTATTCTGGTAGGACTTTAGGTGCCTGTTCTGGCAGGACTTTGAATGCCTGTTCTGGCAGGACTTTTGTGTGCCTATTCTGGTAGGACTTTGTGTGCCTATTCTGGTAGGACTTTGAGTGCCTATTCTGGCAGGACTTTTATTAGTACCTGTTCTAGCAGGACTTTGGTGCCTATTCTGGTAGGACTTTGGGTGCCTGTTCTGGCAGGATTTTTGTGTGCCTATTCTGGTAGGACTTTAGGTGCATGTTCTGGCAAGACTTTTATGTGCCTATTCTGGTAGGACTTTGGGTGCCTATCCTAGCAGGACTTTTGTGTGCCTATTCTAGTAGGACTTTGGGTGCTTGTTCTGGCAGAACTTTGAGTGCCTGTTCTTGTAGGACTTTGAGGGTGCCTATTCTGGCAAGACTTTGAGTACCTATTCTGGCAGGACTTTTGTGTACCTATTATGGTGAGACTTTGGGTGCCTGTTCTGGCAGGACTTTTATTGGTGCCTGTTCTAGCAGGACTTTGAGTGCCTATTCTGGTAGGACTTTTATTTATGTCTATTCTGTGCAGGACTTTTGGGATGCCTTTTTTTGTGATTTTTTTAATTTAAAAACTTTTTTTCATTTATCTAAGTTTTATGCAAGGTAATGCAACTACATGAAATGTGTAATGCATGCAAAATGCTTGACTTTTGAGTTTAACAACTTAATTTTGCCCCAATAGAAATCGAGGTCATTGTAGGTGTCAGAAGTATGAAGCATGTGGGATGTTACAATTTATGGAATGTACATTTTTTGTTTTTTCTGTACCCTAATATGAACTTGAGGTCCACATAATGTATGCCCAGGTGAAATGCAAGAAGCAAAAATGCCAAATATTTGTTTTCATTTGCCCCAGTATAAACTATGGTTTATGTAATGTATACAAGTGTAGAATGCATGAAACATGTAATGCTTTATGTTATGAAATGCAAATCTTCTTTTTGTTTGCCCCAGTGTAAACTAAAGGCTACGTGACGTATGCAAGTGTGAGGATACAGAAAACATGTGATGCTTTATTTTATAAGATGTAAATTTTTCTTTTATTTGCGCTAATATAAACTAAGGGCTATGTGATGTATGCAAGTGTAAAGATGTAAAAAACACATGATACTTTATTTCATGAGATGCAAATTTTCCCCTAAGTGCTCTAATGTGAGCTTAGTTTAATGTAGGATATGCATGAGCATGATATGTGAAGCATATGAAATGTAAGTTGTTCTTTCTCTCTTTTTTTTGAAGTGCAAAATGCATGTTTTTTCCTTGTCTCCATGTGAACCTGGTAATAGGTGATGCATATGGGATGCAGGTTTTGTTTTTGTTTTTTTTTTCAAATTTGAATTTTTTATTGTAAATGGAGAAAAGAGAGAAAAGAAGAAGAAGAAAAAAAAGAGAGGACATTATCTTTTAAACATTCTTAAATTAATTTTGATCACCTCAAAAGAAAGAGGAAGAGAGGAAACATTATTTCTAAATATTTTTATATTGATTTTGAACTTTGAAATTCTTTTTTTTTTTTGTAAATGAAATCATAAAGGGACATTACTTTTTGATGTCTTTGACTTGATTTTGAAATTTGGATTTTTGGATTTTTTTTAAAAAAAATGAATTGATAAGGAAAAATGTGATTCCCTCTTTTTTTAGTTCTTTTTTAAATCAATTTGAGTTGGAAAGAAAAAGATGCTTTGTCTATGTACAAAATCAATACAAGCACATGATGCATGAAAAATCTCAAAATTTATAAAATGTAAGGTTTTTAGCCCTTTGCCTTTGGAAAATCCCACACATTAGCTCTTCACCTGCCCTAATGAAAAAAGTTGAACTTTTGATTATCCTACCAAATTTGCCCTTTGTCATTCGGATGAAGGAATTTATTGATGGCTTTTGACTAGCCAAAAATGCCCCTGAAGGAGTATCCCAAGTTAAGAAGACTCAAAGCTCTTGTTTTGACTTATTTCTAAATAATTTTTCTCCAAGCGATTTGTTTGTCATCAACCTTGGACTATTAACTTGGTAAGGCAATCTCCTCTTGTCAACTCTTCATCATTAATGCTTGAAAGGTCAATAAGTTAAATCCACACTTACCTTATTTAACAATGTCAATACAGTCATACATTAAGGGATACAAACACATGAGCTTAAGGAGAAAAAAAATCCTCAACATTAGAGGGATGCAAGGGCTGATGAAGAATGTGATCGTGTAAAATGGTTTGGGAGTAGAGAAGTGGAATAGACAATGGCTAGACACAATGTACAGAATGAGAAGATGCCCCAGTCCTACACTTAAAGCATTTTTCTCTGAACAATAAGGAAGTGAAATGCTAAGAAAATGGATACGATAGGTTAGAGGGAAGTTTCACTTTTGGATTTGAACTCCTTTTAAAAGAAACAATTGATGTAATTTAGAGTATTTGCTCTGAATCAAACTTTTTGCCCCAATTTCAATTATCTTGAATTTTTTTTAATCATCCCCTTCAAGAAAATCTGCTCCATTATTTTGCAAACAAGCTAAACCTCAACAAGAACTTTCAATGTTTGTAATGTGGCCTTGGTAAATAGGTTTACGAAATAAGGGATATTATGCTCAAGAATTAACATACCCCCATCAAGTCTCCCGTTAGTCTCCTTCTCCCGTTGCTTTAACACAATTCTATACTCGGAATTCACTTAGCAAGAGAGGATGTCTCAGGACTATAATGGGGTATGATGGGTAAGAAAGTAGCTTAAGAAAGAAAGGTGAAAAGGTCAAATATTCATGTGAACTTGCAACGAGTTCACCTTGATGATTAGGCAATCTTGGCCATATCTATTGGGCTTGAGCTTTCCCTTTAAAGGATTCCTTTTTTTTTTTCAATTCTCTTTCTGCCTAATCCCCTTTAAAGGATTTTTCTCTTTTGACTTTTTGTGCAATGTAAAACCTTCCCTCGAGAACTTTGTCCTTGGATTGCACATTAAAGTTAAGTTCTCTTTTGGGAGCTATTGCTTTTTCAATTTTTATTCTGTAAGATTCCATTTTGAGCATTTTTTTTCCCTATAATTTTCTTTTCCTTCTCCAATTCATTTCCTTTTTTCATTTAGATTCTTTTTTAGAAGGAATCTACTATGGTGCCAAAATTGCTTTTCTTTATGTGGAATTCTCATTGCTTCCCAGATTCAATCCATGTTGGATATTTGAAGAACTTTGGCAGTCTAAAGTGGCTAGCAACGGTCAAATGGTGTTTGGATAACTAAAAAAAAAAACTTGGTCCTCTCTTGATACTTGGATTATTAGCATAAAAATTTGTTAAAGACTTCCCATCCTAAAGGTTGCATGATTGGGGGGAAGGAAATGAACATCACTTCTAACTCAATTGAGGTGACTAGGGGTGACTTTTCATATTTAGGAAGGCCAAGAATGCCTTGTATCCTAGGCATAACCTGCTTGTGGGACATGTATTCACACTTTTAATTTGGTTTTTCCTCTTCTGTTTCTTTTTTGTAATTGAATTTGGGGCATATAATTAGTTTCAGATTTAACCCTTCTTCACATCAATTAAATCTTTTCATAAGGAGTTCTGAACATTTTATTTTTTGGTTTTTGGTTATTTGGGGAAAACGTGCAAGGAAAGAAGTTATGTCAACATAATTGATGGAATAGAAAGATGCGTAAAGGGAAATGGAAGCGTATGACCATTATATTAACAAGGTTAAATCAAATAAGGTCCAATGAATTAACTTTTGTTAGCCTTGGATTTTAGCTAGACAAAAGAATATTGAACAAACAAGCATTAACTGATTATGATATGACAAGCAATTCCTTTGAGAGTTCAATAACCAAAAAAAAAATCCCTATGAAATCTTATTTCTTATGTCATTTTACACCTTGTTCATGAAGAGGTTGCAACCTTTTTTTTTTAATGGGGGGTCTCATTGCCTTAGGATCAAGTTCACAATTTTTGGATAATACCATTTTGAGTGTGAAGGTTAGAGGCTAGTGTAGGAAGCATCCTACTTTTGTTAAAGTTGCTAATGTGAAAGTTAGGCAAATAGCTAATATCATAATTGAGACAAACGACAAGTGTCTTACTTGGAGTAGTTCATGATTCTTGGAAAGGTTAAGTTTGGTAGGTGTTGATGAGTTTGGAGATAGATGATTTAAGTTTCTTTGGAGTGGAGGATATGGTGATGGGCAAGAGTCATAAACTGAAGGATATGGTGGTATGGAAGGTTAGGAGGTGATGAGCAACCTTATTAAGACGTTTGACAACTTTTCTTTTGCCTAATCAAGTGACACACCTTTACCTTTTGTACTTATACCTCAATTTCTCATCTTGGCTATTCATGAGTGTAGCTTTTTATTTGAACTTTTGGATGAAACTAATCTTTCCATTACAATGGGCCAAGAATCCTGTATTTTATAAATTTTAGGGTTTTTGACAGGAAATGCTTTATAACAATGCAAAGATACAATTTTATTACATGTTTGATTTATGAACTGATGGGTGTATTTAGTGTGGGAGTCTTTCAAAGCATAGGACCTTTATTTCCTTGGGGAATTCATTGCCCCAAATTGACCTAAGAATAGTGTTTAGAATTTTCTCACTCAATATTACCCCAATAATAATCCCTTCTTTTTTAGTTATTTGACATTTATTTTCCTCAGATGCTTTATTGCATACAGGGATAAATAAAGTTGACAAATCATCCTAAGAGAATATGCTAAATTCTACATGGGTGATGTCTATGAAAAAGCATAGCCAATCTGGATTTCTTTTGACAATTTGCAGAGTCATTTTCAGATCCTCCACTTTCCTCTAGGATCTTATTGTTTCACCATGAATGGTAGAGTTAACAAAATCGACTTGCAAGGAATTTCAATTTTTGGCAAGCAATTCAAATTGAGTTCTTAACTAGCTCGACTTATGCGTCAATAGCCACGATATGGTGCCAAAACTTGCTATCCCCGTGTAAGTTACCCGAGATTGGCTTTTTCGATTAATCAGAGGATTACTAGTATTAGTTGACATTTTCCTACATTCCTTTATAAGCTTATTGACCCATTAAGAGTTGTGGCTTATTGCTCAATTTGACAAAGGGTAGTTCCCACATAATTGATGTTTAGAACTTTGGCTTTGATGGCATTTTAATAAAAATAAGCCAATTTACGATCCCCCTGATGTATAATAGACTTAGTATTGCATACTTGCTTGTACAGCATTAAGAATTATGTCTTGGTTTAAGAAGGAGAGAAAAACTTTATACTTTTTCTCGAGAAACTTATTACTTCATTAGAGAAAAAGTAGTTGACAATCAAACTGAGAGAAATATGTCTTTCTACATGATTGATGCCCTAAAAAAATGATTCCAATCACTAACCAAGACATGATACTCAATTGTTGATGCTTCGAAACTTATAGATATTATGATTCCCCAAAATTTTGAAAGTACTCCTTTTCTACGAGAAGTTTCTTATTTTGCAGGGATGGAAATTTTAAAGAAAGAATATTTTCCTTTTTATGTATGTGTATAAAGAAAATAAATGTATGCTAAAGGTTTCCCTTTTAAGGGATTATGATGAACGTGGTTATGGCATTTGGGATTAAGAAACCCACTAGGTAATGGTTAGTTGCACTAATGCATATTTTCATTATAGTTAACGTACGTCTAACTGTGCAATGGTATCTCGTTAACTACTCCAGTAAGTAGTGACAATATGTCACCTCCCCTATGGCTTTTATTGAATGTATAAATGTGATGAAAAAAGAATAAAAAAAAAAAGATGCCCTCCTTTGTCCTACCATGGGTAGATCCTAAGTTAAGATAACTGGTTCAGAGAAGTCTGGCTCTAACTATTTGGGGAGGTATCTATGGCTCAACTATCAGTGATTTTCTAAGGTAGGTCTATGACCCCTAAAATTTTTAGCCCCTAAATTGCCCCGACTGCAAGATAAGGATTTCACTATATAAATTAGACTTTGAGAGGAGAAAATATCCTACACAAGTCGAATCCATATAATAAGACACAATTTAGGTGAGGTCTTCATGATAGCCTCAGGAAGCACAAAGCTTCACAGGAAAATCAATATAAACCTCTACTAACCTAAGGTGAATTAAAACTTGGGTATAAAGCCCATAATGTGTGTGAGATATTTGTGTCTCAGTGATATGTGTGAGGAGAGCATTTACCTTTTCATCCTATGGACTACCCAACCCTCATCTGCTAGGCAGATTGGCAGAATAAAAGATAGAGAAATATATATACTGATATAAACAAAAAGTAAAATATACAAATATGGTCATCTACCCTAAGGTTTTATTCCTCATGTTATCTATCCTAACACATATTATGTACACAACCAAGAAAATAAAACATATGGAGCAAGCATGTGAAAGATATGTTATCTACCCTAATCATGTGAGGCAAACAACAAACACAAGAGAGAACCAAAATAAAAGGAAGGTCATAACATTTTGCACAACTAACCAAAATTGGGCTTGACTCTCAAACTATCCCCAGTGGAGTCGCCAAACTGTCACACCCGAAAATGCGACCAAAATTTTATTTTCAAAGAAAATGAAAACCAAAATTGAAATAATAAGGTTCAAGAGTCGCCACCAAAATTTTAATTTTCGAAAAGGCAAAACTTTGAAAAAGTCTTTTTTTAATTTGAAAAATGGTCTACGAATCAGATTTGGATTCAGGAGTCGGTTGTGAGTGGAGAAGGTGTTAGGCACCCCACTACACCCATTACTGAGAATGGTTACCCTAAGTCAGTTGTACAAGATTAATATGGCCTCCATTTTATTCTAATTCTCCCTAATAAGTCATATGCAAAGTGGAAAGAAAAACTTAAGGAAATAAAATTAAAAGAAAGAAAATTAGGAATAAAACAGAAAGGAATTCAAAGAGTAAAGTAAGAAAGGGAAT
Source organism: Erythrophleum ivorense (assembly GCA_026724425.1). NCBI lineage: Eukaryota > Viridiplantae > Streptophyta > Magnoliopsida > Fabales > Fabaceae > Erythrophleum > Erythrophleum ivorense. Next base: position 17,705 of record JAIUCV010001493.1, read on the forward strand.
AAAATTAAAAGTAAAATAAGATGAAAAGAAATTAAAGAAATAAAACTAAAAGAAAATATTTATTTACAAGGGCGAACTTGACCTAGGATGAAAGCATAGGGCCTACATACCATTCAGGAGGGATCAAAGTCCACGTAGTTCGAATGAAAATTGTATTTTCTTGTTTGTTTTTTGGTTAGTTTTTGTTTTGTTTTGTTTTGTTTTATCTTTTACTATTTTTGTTTTTATTTTTGTTTTTGTTCTTGTTGTTGTTGTTGTTTTTATCATTATTATTTTTAACCCTTTCCTTTTGTTTTGTTTTGTTTTTTCTTTTGTTTTTGTTTTCTTTTTTTTTTTTTATATTTTTTAATTTTTAAATGACCAAGCTTTTATTATTATTTGTTTGGGTGAAAAGACAAAGAAAATAAAAATCACTTTTTCTTTTGGCAAATAAAACGAGCTTAGAATTGGTTGATGTGTTTTAACTTGCTAAAAGTAAAATTAATTTTACTTATTTACTTTTTTTGCATTTTATTTTTTTTTCTTTTCTTTTGATGTTCCATTTTTTAGTTTTCATTTTTCTTCTTTTATGTTTTTAATTTATTGTTTTTTTTTGTTTCATGTTTTTTCTTAGTTGTTGCATTTTGTGATGACATTAAAAAGGATTTTTCTTTTTCTTCTTTTTTTCAAATCTTTATTTAATTTAATTCGGATTTTTGACATTTTTCATTTTTTATTTTTTATTTCCTCTTATTTTGACTTTTGTTTTTATTTTTATTTTTTAATAATTGATGCTTATTTTTTTGGTGAAAAAAATAGATAGTAAAAATAATTTTGACTTTCGTAAATAAAACGACTTTACAATTAGTTGATAAGTTTTAATTTGCAAAAGCTAAATTAATTTCACATCTTTACTCTTTTCCCCTTTTGTTTCTTCTCATTCTTCTTCCCTTTTTTTTTTTTTTGCTTTTCCTTCTAGGTTTTATATGTTTTGTCTTGTTTTATTCTTTGACTTTCATGCTTTTTGGTGGCATCAAAAGGATTTTCCCTTTTTTTTAAGTGTCTATTTTTATTTTATTTTATTTTTAACTTTTGTTTTGCTTTTGTATTTGTTTTCCTTTTCTTTATTAATTTTTTCTTTTTGATCTTTTCCCACAAACATACTCAAAAGGAATAATTAACTTTTAGTTTTTTTTTTATACTAGTTCTTCCTTTTTAGAGGAAAAAAACCTTTAAGAAAGAGGGAAAAAAATTTATTAGGAATTTATTGCAGGAGACAATTTTTGGTTTTTTTAAAAAGCCACTTCATTTTGTCTTAAAAAAAACTAAATACACTTTATAAAAAACTCTATTTGATTTTTTTTTTACTTCTTTTTTGGAACTTTGTTTTGAATCATAGTTTAATAATAACCCCCTTTTTTTATATTTTCCTTTTTCTTTTGAAATCTTTGAAAACAAAAATTCAATTGAAAGGGTTGTTGAAGCCCAAAACCTATTAGAATATAAATTTAAGACCTATCGGACATCAAGGGGGCTTATTGCCCCACATGGTCCTTAGGTAATTTGGTACGGGTCTGAGGGGATAAAAATAAATCCCACACGGCCATTTAAAACGATGCAAGATAAGGTAAAGAGAAACCACGATAAAATGTGAAAATGAACAAAGTAAAATGCTTATAAGATTTGTGCGTGCTTGGTGTATTCCTATACGATTATATTTGAATGCATTTACATGAGAATGGAGAGATTATACAACATAAATTCAATCACATACAGTAGTTCCCCATAGGCTTTTACCTGTCATAATTTTCCATTCACCACTCTACTTCTACGCTTGTGTCTCGGTTCTAGACTAAATCAAATGCTCAGCTCACATAGTTGCAAACCAGGTTCCTCAGATGTTATCCCCAGTGTATTCGAACGACAACAGGCACCATCATCACAACAACCCAACAAACATTAGAATATTGTAACGAGGGGATGTTATAAAAGCATTTATAGAACAATTTAGCTACCGAAAACTCCATGATTTCCTTCTTACGACTTTCCTTTTAGAATTCCATGGCATCAAAATTTTAGAATTAAATTAAACTAACAAGGTTCTAGATATGAAGCTTAATGAACATAAAATGATTAACTGGTGCAAGCAGACAATTAGAGTTAAAAGAATCGAGAAACCTTTACATCCCGTATTAGAGGTTCTACCATCAAATGTTCAAACAAATCTACTGGATTTCATTCAAGCATTCTATCAAACACATATTGTGCTTGTTTTAAGGAATGTACAGAATATAGGATCACAAAAAATGCACACAACCAGAACTACCCATGGGTACAGTGTTCCAAGTAAAACTCCCTCGAAGCAAACTTACAAACTAACTAAGGAATGAACTTTTCAGAGAAAATGATCTACCACTCAAGAATAGACTCAGAGTAACAGCACCATTGAAGCAATAATTGAAATCCCAGAGTCGAGCCATGGAAACAGATTCATGATATATTCATCTCAATAGATACAAAGAAAAAGAAAAAGAATAAATGCCATACCCTGCGAGACTTGCTTCTTTAGATCCAATATAGAAGCCTTCAACTAATTCTGAACTACTGAGAATTGTTCTTCCTTTCCTTAAAGCCAATGGTCAGAGGGTCTCTTCCTAAATTCCTTTCCACAGAGCCAAGACACCCAGAGAACACCTCCTTTCGATTTTTCTCTCCTTCTCCCTCGATCCTCTTCTCCCCTTTTCCCTTTCGTCCTCTCTCCCTAAATTTTTTTTCTGATCCCTCCCTCAATAACCAAAATCAACCTAGAAGCCCCCCATGCCTCCTTCTGTTCCTCCCTTAATCTCACTCTTGGTTTCTCTAACCCGAAACCAATCCCTAGAACCTCCTCAATCTCTTTTCTCTTTTGCCTCAAACCCTCTAGTCGCCTCTCTGCTTCCCCTTTTCTCCCTTCTCTCTTGCTCTCTTTCTCCTACTTCTATCTCAATCCTCCTCCTTCTCTTCCTTTCTTTTCTCTCAAATGCAAAACCAACCCCCTCCCAGCACCCCCTTTTCTTGCTATCTGTATTCCTTCCTTTATAGCCAGCTCAAAAGTGGATTTCACCCTCTCTCGAGTGTGTCTTCTTTGCAAGGTCCCGATGATTGCCACGCTTCTCTGCTCCACTCACATCTCCGTCCCCTTCTGTATGATTTTCTTTTCAGAGTCGTGCCTCTATGGGTGCTTTTTGTGCCTTTGCGTGTCCTTTTCTTTATGCGTCTGTGCGTGTTTTGTGTCTGCCAGAGGAAAGGACAGAATGGATGGGGGGACTAAGGGGGCCATCAGGTAGGGTATGATCAGTGGATACTGGGGGGTGCTAATGCTTTTTTTTTTGTTTGGGCTATGATATTTTTTTGTGTTTGGGCCCGATGGTTAGACTTAGATTAGGCTTTTTCTTCCTCTTTTTTTTTTTGTTTCTGATCCCCCTTTTTTTAATTATTATGTTTTGAGTATGTGGGCTTCAAGATTTGGGCTGTTCTTGGATAGGTTGAAGGTTTGGCTTTCCCGTATCCTCTTCTTCTTTTTTTAGATTGCAGCAATTTAGGGCCTTCTTTTTCTTTTTTTTGCTTTGGTTTGGGCTCTCCTGGATTAGGCCCAAAAATGTTAATCTTTTTTTGTTTTTGTTTTGGGTTTATTGTTTTGGTATTTTTTGTAGTCTTTTTTTTTTTTGAAGAATTTTTTTGTTTTTTATTATTATTTAATTATTATTATTTTGGTATTTTTTATTTGCTTTTAGCCTTGTTTTTTTCTTTGTGGGATTTTACTTTTTTCCATTTTAATTTATTTTTTCCTTTCTTTTTCTAGTCTCTTTTTTATTTTTTTTTTAATTCCATTTGTTATGGATTTTTGTTACTCCTTCTTTGATTTTTCTTTTTGTTTTAACTTTGGATTAATGGGCTTTTACTTTTTTTTTTTTTTTTTTTTTTTGAATCCTTTCTCTTTTAATTTTTTTGAGCTTATTAAGCTAAAAGGACCTATTGATTTTTTTTTATTAGTTTAATTTTATCATTATTTCTGGAGTATGTCCAAACAAAATACGGTGTTCACAATACATATATCATTTATTAGGATATTTACACATGTTCCATTCATTGTACATCCATTCTATCAAAAGTTTACATCATTTGCCACTTCTTTAATTATAACATAAGCAAAAGCAAGAACTTTAGAGCCAAAGCTTTATCTTCCACCTTGGTGACTTTTATTTCCTTGTTCATTGGCTCCACCTAGCATATTAAGATGTTGAAGAGGAGGAAGTAAGATTTAAAGAATCCCAATAGCTCATCTCCCATTCAATCATACATAAAGAATGTAACACAAGTCTTAAGGATGCATGTATGACATATTAACACTTGAAATGGTTAAAGATGCATTCTTGGCATCTACACAAAGCACAAATAGCATATTTAGGTTTACCAAATAAATGGATTAGCCTCACCCACTTTCTTCAAGGTTCTTGGACTTGCCTCACCCTTTTTCTCAAAGGCCTTGAACTAAGCCTTACTCTTAGGAGACTTTCTCTTGGTCTCAACCACTTCTAAGGGCTCTTGGCTCATCCTCACCGAAGATAGAAGGTTCTTGGCCTCTCCACATTCAAGCAAATCAATGCAAACATTCTAGGCATCATTTGAATACATAATGCAATACTATGGTTTCATGGAACATAAGCATCATACTAAAACACAATTCATAGCTTAAAATATACATACACACATTCAAAGACAATGTAAACATTCATTCATGTATGGGAAAAAAGAGAAAGAGCTACCTTGCTTACATTTACACACTTTTTCCTTAAACCTTGAGTCCTCTCCCTTGACCTCACACACTCAAGAAGGTAGAGATCATTTCTCTTGGCCTAGACATACCAAAAGAAACATGAATTACTCATGAGAATAAGCCTTAACATTATACACACTTTACATGATGCTACTTTGGTTTATGGCTCCATTATGCTTCTATAAGGCACTTAATGAAGCAACTAAAAATTCATGATCTTAGCTCCCTTCTCTCCTTTAATCTATGATTCTTGACTCTTATTTTAAGGAGCCTAACTAGGAGTTGCTTCATTATGCTACATTATGGAGCCTACACCTCCATCTCACTATCTATGGCTTTTAAAATTTTTCTAAGGCTTCCTCTCATACTCTCCCATCATATATGATACAAAACTAAGCTTGGAAGCAACTAAAACACTCCCTAAGTATTACGTCTATCTTAGGCCGAGGCAAGGCTTCCTTAAGGAGTCCATAGAGTTTCTTTGTTTTCTTAGATAGGAGGTGCATGTGCTTAGGAACTCATACAAACATTCACATAGGTTTGGGAACTCTTAGATAAAATTAAATTTTTAGTTATGTTTACAAACCCCTAGCTTTTCTATCTTATAAATTCATGGTTCTTTCTTTGTTCTCTTTGTATATTCTTGTTTCTCATGCTTGAATATTCTTGTCTCTACCTTGTTTTGGCTTGAATTCCTTCCCCTCTCTAGTTTCTCTCTCTAAACCTAATATGGAAGCCATTGGAATTCAAAGAAAAATAAGTTTTTCTATTGCACATCATACCTCATTTGAAAGCTTGCCAAATAATGATTCTCTTGCTCTATTTGGTTGCTCAAACCCTCCATTTTTTCTCATGAAGTTAACCACCAAATTCCTCCTTTTAAGAATTTAAAACCATCAAGAGAAGGAGAATGAAGAGAGGAGAAAATTTTATAACTAACTTGTTGCAAAATTTCATGTATTTTCATACCTTTTTGCCTTAGTTTTCTTTCTCTCTCTTCTCCAAATTTTCACGTCATTTTTGGTTTGATTCTAAGCTCAGGAGACATTCTTGGAAAGGTGGAGAAGCTACCTAGTTATTTAAAAAGGTGGAGGATGATTTTTATAACAATTCCTGAAATATCGATTATGTCCCTTTACTTCCATTCCTTCGTTTGGGCTCGTTTTAGCTCCTTTTTTAGAACCATCTTTTCCATCATAAAATTTAGGTTCTCTAATTTATAAAATTTTTTTGGAATTACTTAATTTGGATTTAAAATCATTTCGAACTATTCGGTCAAAGTTTTCGTCAACTAGCAGCCGAAATCGCTCACTAGAGGGGTTTCAACTGTTCTAAGGATTCCCATGATATTCAGAGTCTTTGAGAACCTAAGAGAACTCAAAACTTTCATTTTAAAAGGCCTCCTATGTTTTTTTCCAAAATTACACTTATTTATAAAAATGCCACTAGCCTTTTGGCAATTTTTTAAAATCACTGTGGCCCGATTTTTGGGCAACTCAGGGCTAAAATCCTCTTTTTACATTATTTAGAATTTTATTCTAATTTTATTTGCCCCAAATCTTTCTTTTTCAGGAACTTCCTTTTATATCTGGCCCATTTATAATGTTTAAGGGAAAACCGAACATCGCGTTTCTTACGTTTATAGAGGGACCATATGTTACACTAAGCATCGATACATGTATGCATATCGAGTATGAAATGATATGATACATAGGATACAACAATTTTAAAACTTTTAGTATGCGGGTATAGGGACACACACACATACACACAAATCAACTCATTATATTATAAGTTGAGCATAGACTACAAATTATAGTATAAGTTATAAAACAAGCTACAAGCATGAATAAGATGTTCATAATAAGTTACAATCTATAAGGTCAAAATAGAATAAACTTACAATCAAGCAATGAAGGAATGAAATTTAAATACCATATAAGGAAGCAATGAAGAACATAAAGTAATCAAATGAAGTTTTTTATGATTAAATGGTAGAAAATAAACCTACAATGAAGAAAAAGCTTAGTGAGAAGAAGAAGCTCGAAGATTTGAAGCTCGGTTATGGTAAAGAAGAAGAAGCTCAATTATAAAACAACTTAGTGAGAAAAAGAAGATCAAACCTTGAAGCTCGAAGATTTGAATCCTAGTTACAACAAAGAATGACAAATTTCCCTTTGCTTCACTCATAGGAGACAACGACAAGGAAGAATGACCAAGAATAATGAGGAACATGACAAACAAAGAAGCAAGACAAAATAGTATGGATCGAGAGTGTGATTTAAGGATTTAAGAAAAAAACAGGAAAAAAATTGGCAAAATTGCAATGCTCATTTTGGTACCATTTTAGATCCATTTTTAGACATTTTAGCATGTGTCAAAATGTTTTGAAATGCACCCAACCAAAAAAAAGTTTTAGATACATATGTACCCTTACTATATGCATATCCATATTGGATACACATCCACCATGGGTATGACTTTGCTTCTGGCATATCTATGCAACATAGATTCAAAATAGTTGAAAAATCCTATGGGAGGAGGAGAAAAAACTCTTACCTCACTTGCATGAAACAATGTATGTTGGTTGGCACTAAAAGTTAATTTCAATCCCCACTTTTCTCTAATCATGTAACAAGTATTTTTCATGATGACAACAAAAATATCTTTGATGGAGACTTTTGTTGTTGTTGAATCCCTTTACTTATAGAATATTTTTACAACAAAACATATGCTATCACAAGTTGCCATAAAAATCTTCAGTGACAAATATTTAACTTTTGGTGTCAACCACCCAAGATGTAATTTCATGCATTGAGTAGAGCATAACACTCTTACAACTCAAATGAGTTTAAGTGTAAATCACTTTGATTTTTTTAATAAAAAATGGACGGTGACTTATGCATTGTTTGGTAGGAAGGATATATTAGGAAAGGAAAAAAAAAAAAAGAAATGGTAGATGGATGTTGTTCTTCTTCTATTTGGTATGCATAAAAAGGAAGGAAACAAAATAATTGGGAATAATTAGGAATCCATGGGTTGACCCACCTTTTGTCAATCCCTCCATTTTTTGAATGGAAAGGGAGGGAAAGGAGGGCAAAAATCTCTTCTTTACTTACTTCTTTAATGGTAAATAAATTTAATTAGGTGGATGATAACAAAGTAATTTCACATCTCTTCCCTAATGAAACTAAGGAAAGAGAAACATCTCTTCTTTTTCCATTATGTGATACCGAGCAAAGCGAGTGATAATTCATCCATTTTCTCTCCCTTATTGTTTCCTTTCTCTTATATTGTTTTCTTTCTTTTTCTTAATGATCAACATTGTAGATTAGCATAAGAATGATTCTAATGATGGTTAGGTCAGTGAGGAAGGGGGAGCATAAGAGTGATTCCGATGATGGCTAGGTCAGTGAGGAAGGGGAAGACATATAGTAGCAACTATTAGGATGGTTAAAAGTCAAAGTAGCATCAAGGCCATCCAAATTTGATTTAGACAATTTAGATCTCATGTTTTATTTTTGATTTTTTTTAATCTTAATCATCATTTTTTAAGTTCATAGTTCGAATATTATTTTTATTCTTCATTCTACTTTCTTTTAAAAAAATAAAAATAGATTGTCCAAATTTGATCTAAATGGTTCATATTCTATACTGTTTTTGCCAAGCAACAAAGAAACTGCGTACTCGTGAAGAGTTCTAGTAGCTTGTGGGTTTTGGCGAATGTTGCCTTGGTGAAGGGTTTGAAGAAATGGCTGAAGGGGGCGTGGATCTGACGCTTTCTATGTTTTGGTTGAGTTGAGGTATAGTCATCCATGGTAGAGAGCTTAAAAGGTCAGAGGGGGAGGGGGAGAGAGAGAGAGAGAGAGAGAGAGAGAGAGAGAGAATATGTCTTCAGAGTTTAAACATTAATGGTAAAATAGGATGGAAGGGGAGGATGCTTTTGCACAATAACAAAGGGTACTGACCACTATATATGTGACTGGCATGTTTTCTTTAGGAAATGGGAAGTTGGTGCATGGATGAGCAGTCTTGCGGAGTAAAAAATGTTCCACAATTCGATCAAGCCATTGTGGGGCTTTCATGCCATGGCACAATATGTTGGGACTCGGATTTGGTATTGCTCCTAGTTGTCAAATTTAGATAGCTCAAATTTTATATTTTGTTTTTTTTTTAATTTTTTAATATCAATTATTATTTTTTAAATCGATTGCTAGAAGATTATTTTTATTTTGCTTTCTACATCATTCAAAACAAAAAAAATGTCAAAATATTAAAAAAATTAAGAAATATAGGCCGTTCAACACTTTATTTAAGAGATCTAGACGGCCCTTATTTAAGAGCGGCACCTAATCCAAACGTCAGTACGTATGTTGCTAATATGCAGGATTCTTTTAGTTTTACGTTCTATTATTTATTATGTTAAATTTCTAATATAATAAATATATATATAATTATTAGTATAAGTACGGTCAAATGTATTTTTAAACTTGATCTAAAATCCAAATTTTCTTTTGGAAAGATCTTGATAGCGCACATTTTTCATACGTGATTTAATTATTCATTAAAGTAATATTCCTTTCTAATTAATAAAGCAATTAAATATAATAATTAGGTAGAGATAGTTAAATTTTGTTTAGACATAAAAAAATATCATTTAAATATCATCAATTATTTTTTCAAATAATTAGAAGTAAAATAGAAATCTAATTTTAATTAGGAACTAATTAATTTTCCTGAGAATTAAATAAAAAGATAATATTATTAATCAAATTGAAATTAAACCAACTAAAAGTATATTAAATCCAATTTTTTAAAATATCCCCTTTATTTCAAATAAAAGAAAATAATCCACTTTACAAGATTGGCTGGGTGATGAGAAACCAGCTCACAACAGTCTGCTTTGTTTACAATTGTCAGTTTAAAACTTACTCCTAAAACTGCTAGGAATTAGCAGAACTATATACCTTCTAAATTCAAAAGGAAAAGGAAGGGAATTGTCTGTAATTAAATAATTGGAGTTGATTTTCTTGTTGTAGCATTGTTCAAAGAAAAAGATCTTCAGAGGACTCAGAGTCTCTTTATGTCATTCGCGTTGGCATACCAGCTGGGAATCAGAACTGAAGCATAAGGATAAAGATCCTTGTATGCCTTCTTCAGCGTCCCGTCCGCTACTTCAGAAGCTTGTGCAACTTCTGTTATACATTAATTCTTTATTCAGTCCAAAAGCTCACATCTTGGTTCAATACAACATTTTATATTTCAACAACGCAAGAAGAGGAAGAGAAGAAAAATAAAAGAGGCCCATATTAATAAATTTTCCAGTTTAATGATATTTTCAGTGTTCGCTTGTAAGGTATGTTTGGATGATAAATACTGGGGGGAAAAAAGAGAAAGGAAATGAATCATTATTCTTTTCTGCAAACATAGTCTTAATTTCTTTAATTATAAATAATTGAGTAAAACTTCATTTTGATTTTTCAAAAGATGATCTTAATATCAATTGATTCTTTTAAGAATTTTTTGGTATCACTTTAGCATTGGAAGTTTAATTTTGATTTAATTTTGCCCTTGTAGAAATACTAAAATAATATATTATATAATACTTTAAAATGTAAATATTCTAGAAATTGAAACAAACCTTTTTTGGACAAAGAATTTAAAAAAATGAATGAATAAATAAATAAACTTTGAAGGACGCAATTGATACCAAAGTTATCTTTCAAAGACCAAAAAAAAAAAAAAGTTATTTATACTTTAAGTCTTTTACAACTGATGAAACTTTGATATATATATATATATATATATATATATATATAGAAACGGGGCACTAAGCCAAAGAAAAAAAAAATCTGACATATTATTAGTAGAAATTAAACATCTACAAACAAGTAATATAAAATCATGATATATTAATTAAATCCGAATGAAACAACAATTCTATTCGGTTTGGGCTTTGGAAGTAAGAAAATAAATGTTTAAAAAAAAGGTGGGGGATAAATCCCAAGAAAATTTATATCAAGCTAAAATAGAATCTGATTCATTAAAAAATATATTCAGTTTGAAAAATGTCTCTTCAAAAAAAAGGGGGGAAATTGCAAGAAAAGCCTCATTCATATAAAATCTAATATTCATTAACATTCCACATAGATTTCTTCTTTCCAAAACTTAAAAATAGCAGAATATGGAAAACCAGACCTCGAAGACTCATCTTATTCTCTGAAAGTTGCGTGACCATGAAAATAGCTGCTGCTAGAATAGACGTAGAGTTCCTCCTTATATCATACAATTCTGACTTCTGAACAGCTTCTTGCACGGCCCTTATGGTGTGATGGTTCAGCCCAAGGTTGGAGCAGTAACGCCTAGCTATGTCCTTGGCATGTATGGCTCCGGTTCCAACCTCAAGCTGCTTCTTCAGTATTTCTATGCACTTATGAATCTCCTTTATTCTTGTCCCCTCGGCGACATGATAGATCTCCTTGAACGTCCTCGGAAACCCCTCTTCTTGGCAAGCCAAGTACAAGCAAGAGGCCACAATGGCCCTAGGGTTTCTCTGCCTCCCACAAATCTTGTCGTTATCTGCTTTCCTGTACAGCTCTTTCGTGTAATTCTTGATTTTCTCGGCCAACCCCAAGTTCTTGGCCATGTAGTCGATCATCCTTAAGGCTCGGACCAGCGGGCTATTTGGGTCCAAGCAATGCCTGTTTTGCAATTGGTTTGTGAGAGAGCCGTGAGAAGATGAAGAGCTGCCTTTATTATTGTTAGGGTAAGCAAAAACAGTGGAGCCAAGGCCTCGGCTGGATAGGAGAGGCCTGGAAGGGCCACCAACACGAGGTAGATCGTAGCTATTGTCGGACTTGTTAGATTCATCGATGGAATGGGAATTAAGAATGAGGCCACACTCGGAGCAGATTGTGTGCCCAGAAGTGTGATCGTACACTAGTGGAGTATAGGATTGGCAGTCACGGCAAAACCCATCTGCCATGGGGGAAAAAGGAATCAAGAAAGATGATTTGGGTAAAATTGTTTTTTTAAGTTTTTGAGGAATTATGGATGGATTTTTAATGGTGGGATGGAGAGAGGGATGAGAGGGATTTTATAGGTTTTGTCTTAAAACTCTTTCTTTGTGTGAAAGAGTTTTTTCTTGAATAGAATCCGTGTGGAGGATGTGGTATCTAACTATTTATAGGGGAGATCCTGGTTATCAATACTGAGCACGAAGATTTGTCCTATGTATAATAAGAATCCAATCCAAGGGGGATATTAATGCTAATTGTTAATGAACTAAAAAAATTCGAAGTGATTCATAGTTTAATTCTATATAATTAAAATAACATCAGACTGGTCATTTTGACTAATTGGATTGGAAATTGGACCCTAATCCAATTCAATTAACTTAAAAAATCAGTAATTCAAATAATTAATTAAAAACAGGTTGAATTAGTTATTGAAGCTTTATTTTTTCAAAGGTTTTTTTAATAAAATAGAATAGTTCATCTTGAATAGATTTGAAAAATAAAAATAAAGGGCAATAGAAAAAAGATAGAGTTGAAACTAAGAGAAAATACCAAAAAAACAGAATATAAGAGAAATAAAAGGGACATATTTTGCTATTTTCAGTGCTTACTTTTTATCATGTCCAATCTTCTAGTAGTATTTCTCTTAAATATCAAAATGTTTGACCAAAATTGCCATTTGCATTTTGGTATTTTGGTTTTTAAATAATAAGTAGAATCTTAATATAATTTCAAAACTCCAAAAGTTTAATATTAAATATTTTTTATTTTTAATTATGAATAATTTTTATTTTTCAATTAGAAAATAAATTCTCAAGCATCTTAAGAAATATTAAATTAATAATTAAATATTTAAAATTTACTAATATTTATTTGTTACATTAAAATTCTAATATATAAAATTTTATAAATATATATTTAATTCTTATTGATTTGACCACAGATAAACTAATAAACTGTGAACTAATACTTCTACTAATTTAATGACTAGTCAGTTTTAAAAATATTGGTTTAATGTTTTAATTGTAGTTGAATATATATATATATATATATATATTGAAATTAAAGTAATATACATATTATAAAAGAATATTTAAAATAGATGTAAATATTTAAAAATTAATTCAAGATTTTGTATATGACAACACATCTATAAAAAATAATGTGGACAAAGTCTCTTAAATGTCATCAATTTCTACTACAAAATGTCAAAACTTTGATTTGGACAAAACATCAAAAATAGAATACATAAATGGTTCGGTGCTAAATTCGACCAATTTACAAGTTTTGCTAGTTTTTTACTAGTTTTTTATCTAATTTTGAAGATTAAATAGCATTGTTATTAGAACCAAATTGAACCAGTCGGTTTCAACCAGTGATCCGACTATCTATCTAGTCTGGAAGTGCCTCAGAACCAGTCAAACTTGATCAAGAACCGAGTTGAACTGGCTGATTTTAGCTAAAAACTAGCTCCAAACCCACAATTGAACCAATCTATAATGTCTTTTATGTATAATTTTGCAAAATTATGTCTATGGTGTCTCAAACCTTGCTCCTCAAGGTTGGTCACCGCTATACCTCCACCATTGAGTCAGCAAGCACCTTCGTATATTTAGATACAATATATAATATAAACACACTTCATATTTTAATTTTAGTAAATCACCAAAATTGCCTTCTTCGCATCTTGAACCCTGTCCCTCCAAGTAGATCAGCTATACTTTCATCACTGAACCAACTAACATTTTTATTTGTTAAGTGCAATATTTAATATAAAGAGTTAAAGACTTATTTTGTTTTTATTTCAACAAATTAAAACAATTATCTTGTGATTCGAACCCCTGACCTTTAAATTGATAAATTACACCTTTATCATTAAGTCCCAATTATTGCTTTATTTATAATTATAAAGTTTTAATATAATAAATTAAAAATAAAAATAAAATTCATATAATTTGTATTAAAATTATATAAATACGTTTTCATATATAAACAAATTAAATTTTAAATATTATATCATATTTGATTTATTTTATGTAAATTAGTTATAATATGTTTTAAAATTTATTGATATTTATTTGTTATTATTTATTATATTAAATTCTAATATATAAAATAATATATATATATATATATATATTTAATTATCACCGATTTGACCACGATTGAACCAATGAACTGTGAACTAGTATTTTTACTGGTTTAATGACTAATCCAATTTTAACAATATTATTAAATAGACTATAACTATGATTAGTTTATCTATTTTTTAGTTGAATCGACATTGGTCTAGATTTCTCAACAATACTAATACCATTTTTAATTTATTGTTTTAGTACAACATAATTATATATATATATATTTCAATAAAGAGTCATTGAAAATAATTATGTGTGTGTGTCTACACACACACACAGATATATATATATATATAATATAGATCCGTATATACTTAGGTTTAGGGTCACAATTTTCATATAAAAAGCAAAAGAAAAAGAAAATTGCGCAAAAGGTATGATCTAGATATAAGGATATGAGTAGTATATGCAAGCAATCTTATATATAAATTGATTATCGACTATATATATTTTTTCCTTTTCAATATAGAAAATAAAAAATGCCAAATTTTGCTCAAATTTAGTCACTGAATAGTATTTTTTAAAACCTTTAGTCAATGAATAGGATATTATAGTAAAAAGTTAAGAAAAAGCTGCAAAACCATCTTGGTTGACTAAATTTTAGCCACGCTTGATAATAAATTTTGGCCAATAGTTTTTAAAATTTTTAAAACAAAAATAGAATAATAATAAAAATAATGTAATGATATATAGTTCAAAAAAAGTTAAATAAAAATAAAGATATTTATATCTTGAAACTAAAATAAATTATTATTAATTATAAACAAACCATAATATAAAATTTACAAATTTTATTAATTAATTATACTATATATTGACTATTAATATATAGCAATATCACTACAAAAAAATATGAAATTTGCAGCGATAAAAGTTGTTGCTAAAACATCAGAAGTCGTCGCTAAAACTATTTAGCGACGACAATGTAATCGTCGCTAAGTCGCCGCAATTACAGCCGTTGTTAAAGAGATTTAATAGCCAAAAAATTGTCGTTGCTAAAAAGACTTTTTGCGACGACAAAAATTGCCCCTAAATATATGTAATTTTATCGCTAAAACTCCAAAACTTTTGGAGTCACGGCATTTAGAGGCGAAAAAATTCGTCACTAAATGTATAGTTTTAGCGGCGACAAATATCTTTTGACACTAAAAACTTTTAGCGACGACTTTTGCCAATAGCTGTGATCACTAAATGCATACTTTTAGCGATGACCTTTTAGTTCAAGAGATTTAGCGACGACCTTTTCGCCACAAAAATCCTTCTATTTAGCGACGACCTTTTAGTTTAAGAGACTTAGTAGCGACATTAGTAGTCGCTAAAATTCTTTTTTTTTTGTACACTATTAGCGACGACTTTAGTCGCCGCTAAAAATATTTTTTTTAGTGACAACTAAATCTGGTCGTTGCTAAAAATTTTGTCATGATATATAATGGGCATTTGGACTTTTAGTGACGATCATCTTTAGTCGTCACTAAATCACACTTTAGCGACGACTAAAGCTAATAGTCGCTAAAAGCTATGTTTTAGCGACGACTTAATCTGGTGGTCGCTAAAAGTTTTGTCAGATAATGGGTATTTAGACTTTTAGTGACGACCTATTGTGTCGTTGCTAAATATTATATTTTAATGGCAACCAAATCCTGTCGCCACTAAAAGGTTATTTAGCGGCGATTATGTCGATGTCGTCGCAAAAAATATTTAGCGGCGACTTTTTTGTTGCTACTAAATAGTTTTAGTGACTATTTTTTTTGTCGTTGCTAAAAATCTGTTCAGAAACAAGAATATTTTTTTAGTGACAACTTAATAAAGTCATTGCCAAAAATATTTTTTCAGCGATCATTTTTTTAAGTCGCCGCTAAAAGTCGTTACTAAAGATCTATTTTTTTGTAATGTATCTAGTATATTACTAAAAATATTTTCTTAATTTTAAAAAGTATTGATATCTATAAAAAATTAAAGAAAATTTTATAAAAAATATAAATCATTCTAGCCATAATTCTATCAAAAATAGATTACAATGGAATTTTGGTTTTCAGGTTTCTTATTTAATAGGAAAAGGGTTTTCTTTCCTTTTTTTCTTCAATTTATAATTATGTTTATATTTTAAAATTAGATAATTTTTATTTACTAATTCTTTAATAATAATTATAATTATAATTATATTTTGTTTAAATGGAATATTTTTACTTTATAAAATTATATATATTTATATTAACTTAATATATAATATATTACAAAAAGAAAAAATCAAATTGCACGAAAAGGCAAAGTCGAAGGCACGAGTGTAAGAATCACAAAATTTCCAAATTATACCCCAAAAAATTATATCCCACCTAATTTTTTGGGTCTTCCTTTCTATAAATCCGCAAGCTCTTCCATTTATGCTTGGTTCAACTCGTTTAACTCTCTATAGTTTATTTTCGCTCCTCAAAAAGGTCTTTTCATTTTTGTTCTTCTTTGTGGTTTGCTCTTCATTTTCTCATCTTTTAAATTCTCTTATTTGATTCATTCAACTCTCTCATTTCATATATATTTATCTATCTGATTTTATTTCTTTCAAAATTTCTTTCTTTCTTTTTGTATATGTTACTAGATTGATTTTTCTTCTTTTTTACTCATTCCAGGTGAAAATTTTCAAATTTGGTTATTGAAATGTTTTTCATTGAGGTTTTGATTTGATTTTTGTTAATTGTAATGGTTGATCCTAATGTTGATGGGAATTTGCTTTGATTATTAATGAATTTATTTTTATTTTTTTGTCTAAATGGACACATGAAAATTTAGTTATAGTGCAAGTATCTAGATGAAGAACACAAGTGAAGAATGAACCTAGATAATAGGAAGAACATAAATAACGCAAAGATCACGAACCCACCATGAATAAGAACCCAAATATAGGAAGAATTTAAAGAAGACAAACCTAATGACTTGATAAAAGTTTAAAATAGAAAGAGAATAATAAAAATAATTTAATAATAATATGCTATAATATAAGAATTACATATATTATTAGTTAATTACAAAATATATTAATTATTAATATTAAAAAATTAGTATATTAATATGGTCCGACACGTGTTCAACAATATTTCATTTAGAAACATTTTCGATTGCTATTTCAATCAAAATCAACTAGATTATTTTTAAAAAATTACAATATTATTCTTTAAAATAAACAAATTAAAATTAATTTTATTTTTTAATTTTTTAAGTATTATTTATATCAATTAAAATAAATATTATCAATTTTTATTAGTATTATTTAATAATTAATTTTTATTATTTAAATTTTTGTTAAAATTATACTATATTAATTAATGTATATTAAATAAAATTGTTTAAATAAATCAAAAAGTTGTATGGTGTGACAAAAGTTTAAAAGAGTACAAAAATGGCATATGCTACAGTGCTATATTATGTCTCAATTAAATTTTCAATTAAATCAAATTACTTACTAAGGAAAAATTGACAAATTATTTGACTAAAAATTTAGTCAAAAATATATAATTTCCAATTGAAATTGCAACTTTCCAGTTGAAATTTTTACCAGTATTTGTAGTTTTTTGTTGTAATGTTTAATGTACAAAACATTGCACGATAAAAAAAGAATATTACACAAAAGGCATGATTTAGATATAATTAAGTGATTTGAACAATTTGCAAGAAGCTTTGTATTTAAATAGATTTTCATATATAAACAAATTCTACAAAAAGTAGCATCTAAATCTAAGTGATTGATACTACAACTTTTAAATCTAAAAGATTGATACTACATGAAAATCAAGATTTTTTGATAAATTTTATAGTTGAAAAGAGATAAAAAGTAGTCAAAATGATTTTTTTTAATTCCATCCCAATTGCCAAGAGTAGTTGGAATATTACTAGTGGCTAAGTGATTTTTCAACTATTAAACTAATTTTCAATTACGTTGTGCGGATCGAAATTAATCAATTGCTAAACTAACTTACTTATGTGTGGTGATATTAAATAATCAATTCTAAGCTAGCATTATCTAAAAATGGCAAGTGATTAGATAACTTATAATAAGTTACATTATCCATAAGCCCTCCTAGAAAGAGCCTCTAACTTAAAACCTATTTAAAAGTCAATCATCCTATTTTATATTGAGTATGGTCATTTTTGTCTATTCACGTCCAAAAAACATATTTCTCTTCCCTCGATACACCTTCACTCTTCTTCTCTTTCTTAAAGCTCTCTCTCACTCTCTCCAAAAAAACATATTGCTCTTCCCTCTCTACACCTTCACTCTTCTTCTCTTTCTTGCATCTAGCTAAGACATTAAGAAATTCAAGGAATCAATCTTGGGTTTAAGTATGTTTTTATCTCTCACATCTTAATTACCAATTGGCATCAAAGCCTTGGTTGATTGATTTGAAATTTGGGACAAAGTCCTTAGCTTTGTTCTTGAGCCCTCAGAGGGAAAAATCATTGGTTCTTGCCCAAATCTGTGTTTTAGGTTTGATTTTGGCATGGGTATGATGCTTTGTTGGTATATGATGCCTTCTATGTTATTAAACTTCTTAAAATTTGATTCCTTGCCAAGAAAACCCTAAAAATTGACCTAGAAATGCAAAAATTATGAAAATGCATATTGCTATTTGTTGCAGCGTTATGGCATTGGAAAGCAATGCCAAAGGCATTTTGGTTTGTTTTCTTTGTTAGGCCATTTTTTGTATTTTCTTGCATATTTTGGCCCTAATTTTGAATATTTAATGCCTAGAATGTGATATATTGATGAATTATGACATATTTGTGGGAATTTAGTGATTACATGAGTTTTTCTTTTGTGAAAATTGAAAGATCATACTCCCATTTTGCAATCTTGATGTGAGGAATTGTTATTATGGATGCTAATTAGAGTATGATTATGTGTCTTTGATCACCATATAACTGTTGCAAGCCTCTGACACTTAATGATCCTGAGCTCACCTATCATGGGTCCAGTCATTAGGGTGTCTTGGTGAACTTAATTAAAAGTAGCCATTCATTTGACATGATTTATGGCTACGCACAATTTGTTTTGCAATCTTGACTATTAATTATGCACCTTTGAATGCCATGTCATCTTATTAACATGCTCACATTTTTTGTATACCATTGTTATGTAAAATTATTGGTGTTGTCTAATATTGTTGAGCATGATTGAGTGATTTTGTTTGCTATTAGGATCATTTTATTGGTTATTAACATCTTGTGATTGTATACTCACCTATCGTGGGACTAATCACAAGGGTAGTTTGGTTAAATTTGATAGAGGCATTTATTTATTTATTTATTTATTTATTATTGATATGTGTATATATATACACACATAAAGTAATGTCTCCCTTGTTTTACATATTATCTCTCTTGAATATACCTAATCGATGTAGCATTGCTAATGTAATTTGTTGTTGTTAAGATATGTTTATGTTCATGTCTTAACTTTTCTTGGTTTGTTGTGATCTAGGAACTTTTGGAAAGATTGTAGTAAAGTGCAAATTTGTGTGTGTAATTGCATTAGCTAGATCTTATGGGAAACGTTGTTTTTTATTACAGTGTACACATGATTTATGTATTCTCATATTGTTTCTATTTCGGCTTCTACATTTTTATAATTACAATTTATGAAACTTCAATGTGGGACTAACTGTAATGACATGAAAGAGTCCTTAAAACTAAAGTTGAGTAAGTGCATTATAGGTTAAGGCCCTAAGGTGAACACACCTTGTTGTACTTAATAACTATTCCACTACTGTTAAAGGTGCCTTCCATGAATTGTGATACAACTTTATTAGAGTATCCTTAGGCATAAGTTTCTTGGAATAGAAATTATTATAGAATTCTTAAAGACCATTAGGAGAAGGCTTAGGTAACTTGATAAGGCTCATAAGAGTCATTGCCTAATCATTTGGAAGAGTATTTGGTATTCAAAGGAGCACATCTTGAAGTTTGTGTATCAATACAATGAGCTTAAGCATTTCAATCTTGTTTTGGGAGATAATCTTCTTGTCTAGCACATTCTAGAGTATCTCCCATCTTTGTTCAATTATTAGAAGCTTCTTGCTATACCTAACTAATTGAATGAACCATTGATCAACCAGTTGTTATTGTTTCTCAAAAGGAGTAACTCGTGGAAAAGAGTAATACCTTTGCTCCTATTATGTATTATTTGACTCTTGGGTCAATAATTCTCATGTGAGTTTAACCATGAGATTGAGTCCTAATCTATGATAAAAAAAGTTGTCAGCAAATCATGTGACAATTATGTTAATTATCTAGGATCTCTTAAGGTCAAATATAACTTTATAAGTAGTTGGATCATGGCATGATGGACTATTATTTTGTCCTTATAACTTTAGCTTGTTTGAATCCAATGCTATTGAGTGGCTCATCGCGCAACCCTCAAAATAATACTAGGTTGATAAAATATGTAGTTAATGGCAGAACCTAGGTCATCTCCCTTGGAATTGGAGTTCAATGTTTAATTGAGTTTTTCAAATGTTAAAAGACTCTAAAATTTCTAAACTAAAGGGGTTTTAATTGAATTAAACTAACCTAAAACTAAATTGACTTAAAATTCCTAAATTCTACCTAATTGGGAATTATGGTGAAAGATGGTCTTGTGACTAGCTTTGGATTCGTCCCTTGGTATCCACTATCCTTATCCTAATCTAATTGTGATTAATTCTGATCTAAGAGTTCCTAATTGTGTTCATAACAAATTATCTTGGGTAACCACTCAAGATTCAAGAGATTAACGATCTAACGTTGAATTGAGACCTCAATCCCTCATTAAATTGTCAATTCTTATCTTTAAGATCTTGAACACTCAATTTGATTGATTAACTAATTGATTAGCCTCTGAATCATCCTAAATATTTAATTAACCAACTAAACATTAAGGAATCCTCAAATTAAACATTCAAACAAATAATCTCACTCATGTATTTTATCAAACACCTTCGAAACACACATGGGAAATTAGATAAAATTGAAATTAATCAGATCAATTAATCAACAAAAAGACTTCCTAATTAGTGTCTAACCAGCCACTAATTACAATTACACAACTTCCCTATCAAATACAACTTAACCAAGATAATATATGAAAGAGCAAAAGTGTAGGAAAATAGAAAAGTCTTAGCTAAAATTCTAAATTTCTCCATGGATTCAAGCTTCTCCAAGGGTTCCTCCTAGCTAGCCTCAAGATGGATTAGAACTTCATGGGATGTTGGATGATGGAATGGATAAAGGATGAATGGGTGAAGGATGGATGAATGATGGGGTGAAGGATGGATTAGATGATGGCCGAATGAATGAATGAATAGTTGCGTGAATCCTTCCTGAATGGATTGCTGAAGGCTGAATAAATAGGCAAGGGTTCCGAAATTTTAGAGACGTGAGATGGATGAATTGTGAATGGACTAGGATATCTGAATATATGGAGGCGTGAATGGAATGGATGTTTGCTCCCTCTCACGTGAATTTTTAATGATTCTACGTGCTGTTCATGTGCTTCATCTATTCTTTCTCCATGTGTTTAGCTTCTCCTTTAGATAAATCATGAGCTTGCATTGTATATGAGTATGGGCCCCATTGAATATAATAATCCACATGTTCCCTTTAAACTCCACGTGCTCAGCTCTCCTAATGCCTGTAGCTTCTTCTACTCGTAGCTTCAACTTCGTGGATGGTTCTCTTAACTTCATCTCAGCTCATGTCCTTCTCCTTCACAGCCTCTTCCTCCCACACACACACTTTGCCACTTCTTCTTCACGTGTTCCCTTCCTCTCGCTTCTGTTGCATGTTCTCCAGCTCTTGCTTCAGCTACTTTAACATTAAAACCAAGCTCTTTCACTCCACAACAACTCATGCTTCCTCCTCTGTTTTCTGCATGAGTGTGAGTTCACATGAGCTTCAGCATGGTTTCCACGTTGTTTCCTTCTTGCTTCTCGCTGATGTTAAAACTGCGGCCTTGCCTCCTTCTTTGTAGCTCAATGTCTTTGCATTTTTATTTCACACGCTCCCAGCTTCAGCTCGTGTCAATTCAGCTTTCTCTTGCATGCACATAAACTCAAGCTGCCCATGTTGTTTTCACGTTGCTTCTTCACGTTAGAACCAAGAAACTCGAGCCTCCAAACCTGAGCTACTTCCTCGTGTTGCTTCCAAGCTCCTTCATGCAGCTTCCTTCTTATCAAGAAAAACCCGTATTTTCCACGTTGGCCTTCATGTAGTTCTTACGTATAAGAGGACATTGCTGCATGGTTCTTCACTTCTTTCAACTTGGTTTCCACGTGATTCCTCCTCCTTCTCCAGCTAGCGTCTTCTCAGCCTTCTTCACCACGTCTTACTCTATTCTTCTTCTTTCTCCTTCACCACGTTCTGCCCAGTTCAGCGTTGTTCTTCCATGCAACTCAAGCTCTTTTCTGGCGTCTTTTTCTCCTTCCATTTGCTTGAGGCTTCTTCCACATCTTTCTTCACGTTATTTCTTTACTCGAGCTCAAACCTTCTTTTCATGTGAACCTGTAGCTTTGTTCTCACTAAAGATCACGTGGCTTTATTTCTGCTTTGTCCAGCTGCAGCTTCTTCAACGTTATACTGCTCACATGCACAACCCGTTGCTTCCTTTCATTCTGCTACTTACTTCTCTTCGTTCTCAGCTTTTTCACGTAGCTTTTTTTACCTTGTAGCTGATTGTTTATTGCTGTCACGTTGAGAGGTCCAGCCCAGCTTCTTTTACGTGAGCTTCTTGCATTTGCTGCTTCTTCACGTGAAGATTCTTCATGCATGTAGATGACTTGAGCTGCCCCTTTCTTGAGTGTTACGTGAAGATGGAAGTCTTTGTGTGAATGTGCTGCAACGTGGAGTATAGAAGCTTGTGTGAGCTTATGTGTGTCTTCCACGAGAGAAACAAGGGAGTTAGAGCTGACTTCTTCTTCAAGACCCATTGCTCCTATTTAAATGTTATTTTATTCTTCCATTCCAATTCCACTGCCCATAAAAAAATCTGCAGAAATACTAAGAAAAATGTCCACAAAATTATTTGAAATAAAATTGAGCATTAAAAACCAATAATTTGTAACTTAATTCCTCAAATATAGAAAATGACTGCTAAAATCAAATTTCATCTAATTAGACCCCTAAAGCCATATTTGGATACTAAAATACTTAAGATAAGGAGAATAAAACATATAAAATATCATGCTTATCAGCTATTAATATCCATCTTCTTCTTAGTGAGTTGTTTTTGGTGGTGTTGTTCATATTGGAATTTGTCATTTGAACATGTTTTGAAACTAAGTAATAGCTTATGTATCCCTTTAAGGTGGAATTTGATTTTAACTTCTATTATGACTAGTGTGATTACTCCTTTTGAAAGGGAAATGGTCATTGTCATTGACTTTAAATTTAGTCTTTAATAGTTTTACTATGCTTAGTAATGATCAATGTGTGTTAGGTTTAAATTTCTCACATGTGAGTTTTGTAACTCTATAGCTGTCAATATTATTGGACACTACTATGGTAGATCTATTGAGTTACTCTTCAATATGGTGGCATAAATATTTAAGTCATATTTCGTAGGAGAGATTTATAAGATCAATTAAACAAGACTTTATGCACAACTTTGTTTTCTTTAGTTTTGGTCATCATATAGACTGTAATATGGGTAATTACTTGCTAGAGGTGGGTGGAAGAAAGAGACAAGTAAGAGCCTAATCTTTTGGATCCATTTTGTTTATATGTCTATATACCTTTCACCTCAAGTGCTATAGGAGGATTTGTGCACTTCATTGTAACGCTTGGTACATCGTAAAAACACCATAATAAGTTAGTTTGAAAAGCAAGTCCTCTAAGATAAGTAATTTAAAACCAAACAAATTTTGGATAAAATTTTAAATAATAAAAAATGAGGATTTGAGTCTCGAGTTGCCCAGAAACTAAAGCCAAAATGGTACAAAAAATTTGCCAAAAGTTTAGTGGCATTTTTGTAAATATAGACACTTTTTGAAAAACTCACAAGAGGGCTTTTAAAATAGAAAATTTGAATTTTCTAGGGTTCTCAGAGGCCCTAAAAATTATGGGAAGCCTTGGGACAGTTAAAACCCCTCCTGTGTGCTTTTTTTAACGTTAGTTGACCCGAACTTTGACCATTTTGTTCGAGAATGTTTTAACTCCAATTTGAGTGATTTCAAAAGCATTTTATAAGATTGAAAACCTAAATTTTATGATAGAAAAGATGGTTCTCAAAAAGGAGGTAAAACAAAGTTAAAATGAAAATGCCATATATGCGGGATGTAAATGTCATTATTGGAACAAATTTTTCTTAAAACTTCTTTATATTTGGGCATCCCATCTCCTCTCATTTTCCTAACTGACTTGCTTCGTCCAAACTAGAGGGAGAATCTGCCCAAACTAGTCACATAAGGAAGAGCCAAAAAGGAAGGAAGAAAGCAAGGAGAAAGGTGAGAAAACTTTGAGATTTCCATGGTCCATCTTCTTAAAACCTTGTTCCCCTTCTTTCAAGCTCTTTTTCCATAGTTTCAATCATTCATATGGTTCTATTTTGGCCTTGAACTAGAGGGGAAATCTTAGAGTTTCCAAGAGAGGAGTAAAGCAAGGAGAAGAGCTCTTGAAATAAGCTTGAATCCAAGGTAACATCTTCTTCTTGTTGCTTCTTCTTCTTCTTCTCCTCCATTGTATGCCATGGCCCAAAACAGAACCATCATAAGGGGGATTTCTGTCCAAGAACAAAAGAGAATCATAGGTTTTAGACTATGGGGGGTTAGGAAATCCAAAGAAATTACAAGAAAACCAAGTGAAATTCAAGTTGGAAAAATGTGAAGCTCTTAAATACCTTGCAAAAACTGAATTGATTCTTAAATTTTCTTGCATGTGTGGATGTTTATTTGAGCTCCTAAGACTCCTAAGAAGCCTTCCAAGTGTCCCTCCTATCAAGGAAAAATAAAAAATCCTATGGGCTCTCTCTTCCCCTATAACCTCAACTAAGCTTGGAAGAATAGGCTAGAAAATGTTTTAATTTATTCTAGGCTTGGTTTGAGACTTCATATGATGGTAGAAGGCGTGAGGAACCCTTGGGAAAAATTTAAAAGCCATAGATTGGGAGATGAGGCAATGGTTTCTATAATGTAGTCTTATGAAGCAACATATATCTTGGCTTTTGAAAGTGAGTATGTGATGGCTCTAAGGACTATAAATGAAGTCAAGAGGCCTAGATATAGGAAGAGAATAGAGCCAAGTACTTGAATTATGGTAATTGCTTCATTAGACCATTAATGGAACCATCATGTATCTAGTGAACAAAGTATGCTCCTTTGATATGTGTTTAAGATCTTGGCTTGCTTGAAGAGTATAGTTTAGTGTTGTTTACTATGTTTAGGCCAAGGAAAGCAAATCCCATCTCACTATGCTTGTGATGCCAAGAAGGAGAGGAATAATCCAAACTAAAGCTTGAATAAACATTAAGGTAGCTCTCCACTTTATTTTTGTTTGCATTCTTGATTGTATATATGTCATTGTGTGCTTGTGAGTGCATTTGTATCTTGAAACATGCCACTTGATATTGTATTATTGCATTGGTACCAATATGCTTTATTCAATGCTATTTGGTTGTGAAAATACTCATAAGGGTAAAGTGATGGCAAAAGTCCCTTAATGTGGGTGAGGTGATGTCAAAAGTTTCTAACCATGGGTGAGACAAGGCCAAAAGTCCTTAGGTTAAGACTAAGGCAAATCCAAAAGTCCTAAAAATGGGGTGAGAGTAAACCAAAAGTTCCTAGAGCTCATTCTTGACTTTGATGTAACTTTATGGCATGGAAATGTGGATTTGAATACTTTATGATTATGTTAGATTGCATACTTGTACCCTTTGACATATTATATTCCTTGAATGGGTGTATGAGCTATTGAGATTTTATGAATCTCACCACCATCCTTCTCTTATCTCATATGGTTTAGATGGAGTTCAAGAACCAAAGAATGGAGGGCAAGGAGCCTAAATGGCTATGTTATGACAAATATGTAATTTGTATAGCTTTTGAATGCAAGGAAATGTCAAAGTATTTATGTACATATTATTTTTGAGTTATAAATATTTGAGCAAATGTAAAAGAATGTATGGATGATGTATGAATCAAATTTGATGGCAAAGTAATGGTAGAATGTGATTTGGGTACTTAAGAGCTTATATTTGCTTATGTATTCTTGCATGTGGAATAGCCAAATTGAGATGCATGAGGATTTGGGCCACTTGGGTAGTTTATATATGATATAATTATGCTTTCAAACTTGCCCAAGAGGTGTTAGAACACAAAGAAGACCATTTAGACTAAATTGAACCCTTAAATGATACTATAGTGACCATAAATGTGAGTTATGACAAAATCTATCCAAATGAACTCTTCTTGGTCTAAAATTTTGCATGCATCTAGATCTTGTTTATAGCTTTTTAGGAAGCTAAAGTGCATGTTATTTGGAGTTATGTAGAATTTTAGGCGAATTTCCAAAGTTGGCTGAAATTGCAAAGTTTGACAATGACATTGTTCATATGGTCCAAAACTTTGTCTCTATCATTTACACCAAATGTAACAACTCTAACTTCTAATGATCATAATTAAGGTTAAATATGTAATTAAAAATCATAAATCAAGATTTGAAATCATTAAGATTAATTACATCGGGAAAAAGTAAGAAAATTTGAAACCTTAATATTGTTAGGGTCATTAGCTAGACAACCACAATTATTCGAATGTGCAAGTAAATTTAATTATCAATAAGGAACATTTGATTCTTCCATCTATCAATTCCAACTTATAAAATCCTCCTACAAGTGTTTCTAGATCATTCCTTAGCATTACCTTAAGAGAAACTAAGGTTTCTAGGTGAATATGAGAAATTGAGTACCTTCGCCGCGGCTAAATTCCCTCGTGTCGCGGCCAATTACTCTCTAGTTCAACTCTTTACGCCTTCACAAATTTTTTCACATTTCATCGTGCCCAAATATCCCTTTCGCCGCGACCAAATACCCTTTGGAACACGCCCAAATCTGCCTTTCAGACTTAGCCGCGACTAACCTCACTGTTCGTCGTGCCCAATTGCTCTCTGTTTTCTTCCTTGGCAGGTTCACCACATTTGGCCGAGCCCAATTAAATGTTGGTTGTGACCAATTCCCCTCTGTTACCATTTAGCTGAGGCCAATTAAATGTTGACCGCGGCCAATTCCCTTCTGTTCCTATAACTCCCAAGATTTCATCTCATGCTCTCTAATTCCCCCTCTAACAACACTCTAGGCCACTTTAACTTAGTTTGTGAATATTTAGTGTCTTTCTTTTACCTAATCTACCTAACACATCTATCATTACCCACTCAAAACTCATATGTGGCTCCTTAACCCTCTAGCCACCATAAACCCATAAGTTCATAGATCAATGACAGTAAAGAGTTTATACACTACTCACATTCCATTCAAATATAAGTTCCATTAGAAATTTCATACATCACTAGTTTAAGTTGACATATGATGTATCAAATGATTACAGTCCCCATAATTGGCAATTCATGATGCAGTGCAGCAATTACATAAAGTTAGTAGTCTAGTTATACAAATATAATCTGACAAGGTTTCCAAACCTACCTACTACTAAACCACATAATAAGCTTCCATTAATTTTCTCCTTGCCACTAAGAGGTCCGGTCCCTGAAAATGTTAGCCCACAACGGGGTAAGATATACAATCTCAGTAACAAAAGGCAATTTTCATATATATATATACAAGTTAATCAGTCTAATGCAATTTTATGTCATCAATACTAGAATCATCAATTCAATTTGCAAATAAACTAGTTGAACTACCAATGACTACTGTCCCATACTAGCAATCATACACAATGTGTTAATGGCCAATAACATCGGGAATGGTTCGTCCATGGCACCAACTCCCTAATGAGTACAACTTGAGCTCAATGCATTCAGGGTCTGATCATAACCCGATGCCCGATCGAAACACATGCACGGGTGGTAGCCGCACCACAGCTCCACCATAGACTCACAAGGTCCAATCACAATAATAATTCAAGTAGTCAACCAATCATTTGACATTTTAAAATCAAGCATGTGTAACAAATATCATATTAACATGAACATATACATGGAACTAGGAAATTAACCCTGGTTACCTCAATGAAGCCAATTACTCTACCTCTAGCTGCCATTATAATTCAAATGCACACCGAGCCTAAAACAAGTATAGTCATCATCATTTCTAGCAATAAATCATATATTCAAAGGGTTAAATCACCAATGGCTACCTAAAACTTACTTACTTAGCTTCTTAAAGGGTCAATTGCACCAATTCAAGGTCAAGATATCAAAGCTCACAATAGTTCACTCTCCACATTTCCATTTTCGCACATATGCAAGCCATGCACCAAAAGTCAGTCCAAATGATGGGAATTTAGTATATACATCTCATAAAAGGAGAGAAATCACTTACCCATACATCTAAGAGGTTAAATGGACTGAGTTGAGCCTCAACTACCAAGAACACACCATGAGATATTCCTAAATTCGGATTTAAGTCATCAAACCCAGAAAATTCAGTTTTCCACCATTATCTCCTTGTAATTTCGCACAATAGCAGAACCCATTATGATAATCAATCCTTAGGGACATTTTCCAGTAAATTAATACACAAAATGGAAGGAAAATGCTTACCTAATCATCCCTCTAACTTCCAACTCTGAAAATCTTGCAACAATCATCTAAGAACCATATTCCATCCTAAGAAGAGATGAAAGATTCTCAAAATGACAAACCAATCAGACCAAAATGAAGAGAAGAATGAGAGGGACATGTTTTATATAGATTACCTTAGTCAAATCTTCCTCTAGAAGTGAGAAATGGTGGAAGAATGCAGAAAACCCTAGCCTCCTCTCTTTCTATACGAAAATGGAGTTCTCCCTTGCCCTAGATTGAGTTGGTTTATAGAATAGAAGGTAAAGGGCTGAGTAAGTTAGGGTTTTAGATGGGTTTGGGCTAACCCTAAAGCCCAAAATCCACTTAGGTTCAGATATGTGCTTATTAGGCCATAAGTTGATAGGTTTAGTTAATGAAATGAGACTTTGACTTTTAAGAAATGAGATTGGACCTTCTTACCCACTATAGTGGGCTTCTTACTTGACTCATGGCAAAAATACATTGATCATAGGGCCCAAATTAAATGTCTAACTCCCCTTAGTTAATTCCTTAATTAAACCCGTAACCATAATTAATATATATCCACCTAACAATAACTAGACATGATTATTAGCTCAAAATGTCTAAAATAAATCCATTTCTTTAAAAACCTTATTTTTCATATATATATATATATGTATATATATATATATTCCAAATCCCTGTCTTAATTCCTTAATTCACCACAATCCTCATTAATAAGTTATGGGTGTTACAATTTATAGGCCAAATGATGTCCAATGGCCATTCAATTTTATAGGCATAAACTATCTATTTATAGTAACCTATACCAACTGGAAGCACCTCAATTGGATATCTGTAAAGGGAGATATGAATTTTTAAAATTTCAAATCGGTGATAGTAGCGTAGACTGACCTTAGTTACCGTTCTATCAATTTTTAAGGTCTAAATGCATCAAACTAGTCTAAACTTATTTCTCTCCTCTATTTAACATCTATAGCTTTCCAAAGTGGCATATTTTTCCTAGATTGAATTTTTGTGAAATTAGTTCTGAATTTATATCAATAAGTTGTATTAGAAATGCTGGATAGCCCGACCTTTGTCCCTTTTCTATTGTCAAGCATGGCCCAAATGATGTCTTCATGGCTTGTAATTATTTTTTCTATAAAATTAACATCCAGATATTTCCAGAAAGCTATAAGGTGCTTGATTTCAATTTTTCTAAATTTAGTTATGATTTTTCAAAGTTGGTATCAGAAAGCTGAAATTCTGACCTGAGGCTAAAACGTGGAATTTTTCGTTTTTGGCTTCTAATCCGTGGTTTGTGGAATGTTTTGGAATATTTGTGACTTTTTTAGATGAAAAATAAATAAAGAATGATATTAATAAGTTCACAGGGCTCTTAAAATGAAAAATGAATTTTTATAGCTTGACGTAACACAAGAAAATGCAATATTTTTATTCCCTTTTTCTTAGTTTTCCTTGAGTTACATGAGACCAACCTTTAATAAGGGAATATGAAGCTGAATAACTTATGGTGTGACATTCATCACCTTCATTGGTAACCACTCTTGATATGATGGTAGTTCTTTTGCTTGAGAAGTTAAATTTGTTTGATGTCTTTAAGGCATTTAAGATAGCCATTGAAATGAAAATTGGTAAGCATGCTAATAAGTTCCAATCTAATGAAGGTGATGAGAATTATGGTAGTTGTTTGGATAATAATAGAAACTCTAGTCCTTTGTTATGTTTATACTAGATTATGGCATTGAAATTTAGTATATCATGTCTGTCACCTATTTGAAAGTGTAAGGTTGTGAAGTAGAAATTGAGATCGTATTATCCCCAGCATAAGACTTTAGATCTTAATTCTATTAGTGGTTTCTTCTCTAGCTATTG
The DNA here is from genome assembly GCA_026724425.1 of Erythrophleum ivorense. Classification (NCBI taxonomy): domain Eukaryota; kingdom Viridiplantae; phylum Streptophyta; class Magnoliopsida; order Fabales; family Fabaceae; genus Erythrophleum; species Erythrophleum ivorense. Next base: position 48,268 of record JAIUCV010001493.1, read on the forward strand.
TATAAGCTCTAGGAACAATAGATTTTTCTATCTCACTCTTTCTACCAGAGTCATTGAATTCTTGGGCTCATTTATTTTTATGGATAACTTGGATAGTAAGAGTCAAACACTTTATGTTCTAACATTTAAGAAGAGAGTGCCTGCCATGCCTGTACCTATGTAGATTTCTTCATAAGAGTTTGTTCCTCTTACAAAAGATTTTGATGTTTAAGATGCTATTGATGATTATAAAGAACCACTTATTGATGATGCTAAAAAGTTTGTTATTGTAATTGATATTATTCTATTAGGGCAATCTTAGTGAGTCCATAGACTTGTAGCTTCTAGTGATTTTGCATGGTTTATTTACAGGATCATGATTTTGTTATGACTAATATTTCAGATATGGTCATCCAAATGGTTGAAAGCCATGAGGGGTGAATTTTCTTCAATGGATTACTATCATGTTTGGAAACTTATAGAATCCACTATTGGTTATAAAGCTATGGGTTGTAAGTGGGTCTATAAGACCACCATAGGGTCACAGAAGAAACTTGAAAGATTTAAGGCCAAACTAATTGTAATGTCTATAATAAAGGAGAAGACATTTGTTATATGTATATTTGTCTTCTCAACAATATTCATTGAAAACATTCTTAGAAGGATTATAACATTGACTAGATTTCACTTTGGAACCCCACTAGATGGATGTTAAGATCGTCTTTCTATAATGAAGTTTATCTAAATATTTTGTATGGTTCAACTAAATGGTTTTGTAAAATCCTAGAAAGAGTGCTTGGTGTCCAAATGATGTGCTGAAACAAGCTCCTAGGTAGTTCTATCTGAACTTTGATGAGGTAGTGACTCTTTTTAGTTTTGTTGTGATTACTTCATACAAAGTATGTCTAAGAGATTAGATAAGGTTGTTTCTTTATTTTGTATCGTATGTTGATAACATATTTTTGGCCTGTAGTAGCATAAGCCTTTTGTGTAAGACAACCTATGCTTTTTTGTCACTTCTAACATGAAGATCTTGGTAAGACCCTTTATATTCTTAGGCTACAAATACATTGTGACAAGTCTTGTGGTACTTTGAGCTTGTCTTAAGGAACTTTTGTTGTCCAAGTGATTAAGAAATTTGATATGCACCTATGTTCCTTTTATGGTTAGCCTATTCAAATAAGTGAAAGGTTATCCATATCTTAGTATCCTTAACATTACATAGAAATGACTAAAATGGAAAGAATTATATATGCTTCCATTGTTAGCAACTTGGTATATGTTCAATTAAGCACACATTTGGACATGGCATATGTTATTAGTGTGCTTTGGTATATACTTGAACAATCCAATTTTGGATCATTGGATAGCTACTCAGAAAGTTGTTTGATGCCTATAGGACACCATGGATAGTATATTGTTTTACAGTAAATCTAATTCACTTATAATCAATAGTTGTTTGGATTTAGATTGTGTGATTTGTGCAGATGATTTGTAATCTACTTTTGTATGCATCTTATAATATTTAAAAGAAACTATTTATAGTTACCCCAATCCATTGACATACACCTCATGATGTTTTGGAAGAGCTATTTTAACAATAGTAACTAAAAAATGAAAGGGACATTCTGTCAAGATTTGGATTCAAAATTTAAATCAAATGGGCAGAAAGTGTTCTACCAAAATCAAAATCAACCATCACAAACATCAACCAAAATTTTAAAAAAAATACTAATCAAATATTAAGGCCCTCAAAAAAGTGTGCTTAAATTGGAAGAAAGAAAACCCACATGACTTATACTCAAATATCCAAATATATAAATCTTCTCATCCATATATCTTGTCATCTATGTAAATCTCCAATCTCATTTTCTATGTCTCATAATCTTTCATTACTTGCTTTTTAATTAATAGAACTATATAGAAGTAACTACTTGAGTGCATTGCATTTAATCAATCAAGTTTTTGGTAACTTAAATAGAAAATAAATTAGATAAATTGTTCTAATTTGAAATTAAGACACACCAAACCATTGATTCAATCAATCAAATTATTTGGGTAAAAAAAATCTAATTATATTATTTTCATGATAACTATCAAATCCAAACTAAAGAACTAATTAAGAGACAACATAATCAATATAAAGCTCATTTATTCATTGCACTTCATTAAAGATTAGTTACTATAATCAATTGCAGTTACATAAAAATATATCAATCTTAAGCTAATTATATAATTTTGCATATCTAGTTTGCTATTGTACAATTTGTTAGGCAACAAGGAAGTTCTACCCTACAATTTACAAATCTAGTTTTTTCATGTTCCTAAAAATATACCTTAAGCTAGATAATTAATTAAAAGACAGCAAGGCCTTCATTAGAGGCACTCAGTGACAATCAGCTTATTCATATGCATTTGCACACATAAGAAAAAGATTACAAAATCAAGACCAACTAAGATGGAAACATAAAAATAAAATAAGGCTAGTGAAATACTTTACAAAATCAAGAACAATCAATATGGAAATCCAAAAATAACTTAATTTATTCTTCTACCAAAAAAAAAATCCCAAGATAGTGAAAAGAAAAGAAGAAAGATAATAAATCACAAAGCATATATGATCATCATAATAAAGATTGTCCAAAAAGTAAAAAAAAAAATCAAAATAGATGACAAATGCAATAAGAAGTCATTAACAAAATGAGGACTAACCAAAATGGCAACACAAAAATTGTCAGAGTGAAAAGGAAAGAAGAAAATAAAATAAAAAGACAATAAATATGGGGTCATAGTAATAAAGATTATCCAAAAACAAAATAAAACAAATAACAAATGCAATAAGAAATCATTTACAAAATCAAGACCTACCAAGATGGAAATCTAAAATAACATAATGTATTCTTCTAGCAAGGAACCAAATTGCTATATGGTAAATAAATTTATATTCATTCACAGTTGTTGAACTAATCAAGATTAGTGATTTTCACTAGTTTGCAGTATAATGTCTACCAGGTCATGTCCCACAAAGCTTTTAACTAAATCAATTAGTTTAGGAATGACAAAACTAGAATTATGATGATTGGAGGTTTGAATATGAAGTCACACCAATTAAACCAAATAGAAAATCAATAAACGAAAACAAAACAAAACGAAATTCAATCAAAATAATGCGTAACTAATTTAGAATTCTTTCCCTGATAGTTCTCTATCCTTGTCACCTAAAAATACCTCTGGTTTGATTTTTAATTCTCTAGTTATTTCAATTAATGTTTCTAAAATACCGTTCAGGATTTTAATTGATTTGTATTGCTAATCAGAACACAATCATGTTTCTATCAACAATACGAAGCCAAAATATTTCACACTTGACCAAAGACACACGCAGAATTCTAATAAGGTTCAGAATAAATTTAATTGATTAATCAACCGATTAAATCAAAACAAATTCTCAGATAAATCAAATGAATCAAAATTCATGTAACAAAAATTATCTAACCAGAATAATATAAATTACATGAAAATAAAGAGAATAAAAATGAAATACATTCTGAAATCAAAATTCAAACCAAAGTTCTATACAAACATAGACTCAAGTTTCCTATTAGGTTCAGACTCTAGATTGATCATTGAGAAAATTAACAAGCCATAGAAGAAGATGAAAATAAGAATAAGAATTAGAGAAGATGGAGTGTGTTTTATGAAAATAATAAAAATTCAATTAAAGTCCATTAATCTAAATTAAACCCACTTAATATAAAATAAGCCTAAAGTCATCAAATTACCTATAATAATTTATCATTAAGACTAAATATAAGGAATATAAAATATAATAATATCAAAATATCACTGTAACATAGCTTTCTTCTTCTAAGTTAATCAATATGAGCTTTCTACTTTATCTTTCATAATCTCTCCCTTTAGAAGTAACTGATCACAACAAGTGCTTACAATTTGAAATTATAAACTTTATAGCTATTTATATCTCACAATCTTCCCATCTATAAAATGTGCATCAATGGGTGTCCACTACCTAACAATTGAGTCCTGCATGTGCTTGCAATGATACATTTGATAAGGTTTCAATGATGATGAACATGATAAATTTACCCATCTAAAGCTTGAAGTTATGCATTATTATGCTTTCTACTTTATCTCTTACAATCTCTCCTTTTTGCTAGATTTTGTTTTTGTACTACATCCTCCTTCCTTTTTTTCCCCAAAGAATTAGATCAAAAAGAATTATAGAAAAAACATAACTAACTTTATCATCTCAATATATATCTCACCTAATTATTTCATTCCCCCTTGTTATGTATTATTTTTCTTCATAATGTTTAATTTCAAAAAGCATTTGATCACACCCATTGAAAACTAGCCATAGAGATGCAAATTAGCATTAAAATGAAAAAAGAAAAAAAAAGGACATGTATATATATGAACAACTGATTACAAGTGAAGGAGCAAAATTTAGAGTATATATAAATTATAAATCACACCTTGAGATTTAAGATAGCAGAATCACAGCATCTATATGAAGGATGAAGACCCTAGGTCAACCGTGAATCTACTATAGGTTCAAATTAGAGTTAGAAATTGCATGCCAAGATATGAAGAACGATGCCTAGGGATGAGATGTCAAGAACATTGAAAATGATAAAAGAATCTACAAAGAACAACAATGGAGGTGAAGAAAACAAGAGAAAGCTTTTGTTATGTGCATATTATAGAGGTGAAAAACAAAGAGAAAGACCAAGCAATGGGTAGGGGATGCTGTGCATGAACTTTAAAGGGAGAATAACATTTTGGCCCTTTAGTAAAGTTGTGTGAGAAAAATCACTAAAATACCCTTAATTCCATGTAAGATGCCACATTTAATTTGACATGGTAATTGCCATTACTTAGATAATAAAGACAATAACATTTGGAAGCTACTAGTCAAAAAGTGAAAGCTCAAGGGGTTCATTTTAAACTTTGAAAGGTCACAAGAGTTATGTGTATTATCATATCCTTTTTTTTCCCTTAAATTCAAAACTTTAAATGTTTATATATTTGTAACTACTTAACCATTTTAGACCCATGATTATTCATTTTTATATGTTTTTGTGAGATTTAGGCAGTGAAAATGAAAAAATATAAATTCAGAAGATATATAGAGAAAACACGATTTTAGAAGGTAAAACTTTAAAATGCAATAATTTGAAAATTGGTGATTCTATAACAACATTTTTTTTAGCATTTTTCAAAATGGATGTGATCCAACTGCCGCATATAACATCTGGTCCCTCCGTAAATATGAGAAACGCAATGTTCGGTTTCTCCGTAAACGTTAGAAATGGGCCAAATATAAAAGGAAGTCCTCAAAATAGAAGGAATTAGGGCCAACTAAAATTATGATAAAATTTTAAATATTAGAAAATGAGGATTTGAGGTTTAAGATGCTCAAAAACCAAAGCTAGAAGAACTTAAAAAATTTGCCGAAGGAAGTATGGGCATTTTTGCAATTTCTGAAAAATTTTGAAAACTCATGGGAAGGCTTTTTAAATGGAAAATTTGAGCTTTCCAAGGTTCTTAGAAGTCCTGAATACCATGAGAACCCCTAGAACAGTTGAAACCCCTCCGGTTAGCGATTTCAGCTGTCAGTTGACTAAAATTTTGACCGAATAGTTCAGAATAGTTTTAGAACCTTTTTTAGTGATTCCAAAGGCAATTATTATGATTAAGAGCCTAAGGAATATGATGAAAAATATAGTTCTTCAAAAGGAGTTGAAATGAGCCAAAACAAATAAAATTACAAAGAGGGACTAAATTGTAAATTTTAAAAGTTACTTAAATGAATCCCTAGGCTTATAAAAATGTCCCACCTCTGGTCAGATCTCCTCACCAACTCTCTTACACGTTAAAACAGAATTAAGAAGGGCTAAGAGTGGCGCACAAGAGGGGAGGTCAAGGAAGGAAGAAGAAGTTTTGAAAAGTGTAAGTTTTAGCCACTTTTTCCTACTCCTTGCCTTGTTAAACTTCTTCCCCTCTTCTTCCTCTTCCTTCTCATGGTTTTGGCATTTAATTTGGTGCTGATATGTGTTCTTTTAGGAGAGGAAAGAGAGGATTTGAGATAGTTCTTGGTAGCATAAGGAAGCTCCCTTGGAAAGCTTGTAAACAAGGTAAGCAAAGTGGGACTTTGTTGCTTCTTCTTGAATTTCTTTTCCTTTATGGTTTTGGTCAGAATAGGGGCTGTATAATAGAGGTCCAATTCTAGTCTAAACATGATATCAAGTGAGGCTTTGAGGCATGAGGGATCCAATAAAGCAATTAGGGATCAAAATGAACTATTAGAATCCAAAATAGCAAAGTTAGGAATTCTTGAACATATGACAAATTTGATTAGATTCAAGAATTCCCTAGCTTATGTAAGTATTTGTTTGAGTTCCCAAGACCCCTAGGAAGGCTCCTAAGTGCCTCTCCCTTCAAAGAAAAATTGCAAACTCCATGAACCCGAAATTCTTACATTGTCTCGGCCAAGCATGGGAGGAGTAGCTAGGGAGTGTTTTAATTTGCTCTAAGCTTATTTTTGAGTCATATATGATGGAAGAGGATGAGAGGAAGCCTTGAAAAAATTTTAGAAACCATAGATAGTGAGATGGAGGTGTAGGCTCCATAATGTAACATAATGAAGTACTCCTAGCTAGGCTCCTTAAAATAATTATGTGATGACTCCAATAGGTCTAAATGGAGTCAAGAATCATATATTAAAGGAGAGAAGGGAGCCAAGATTATGAATTTTTGTAGTTGCTTCATTAAGTGCCTTATGGAAGCATAATGGAGCCATAAACCAAAGTAGCATCATGTAAAGTGTGTATAATGCCAAGGCTTGTTCCCATGAGTAATTCATGTTTCTTTTGGTGTGTCTAGGCTAAGAGAAATGATCTCCAACTTCTTGGGTGTGTGAGGTCAAGGGAGAGGACTCAAGGCTTAAGGAAAAAGTGTGTAATTGCTCCCAAGGTAGCTCTCTCCACCTTCCTTCATGTATGGATGTGTGTTTAGCTTGTTTTAGAACCTGTGTATATGTAAAGAACCGACGTGCATGAATATATATGTATATGGGGTGAAGTTTGACTTTTCAAATGAGTGTTGGGAAGCTGCCACGTACCAGTTTTCTTCCTTCTGCAATTTCCTGATATACCCCTCCTTCCACCCACTTTAAGCTGGGCTTCACGTCATTTTGCTTCTCACAATCTCTGCGGCATAGAACATACATCTGCTTCTATCATTTCGATCAGAGAAAGTAGCAGAGTTTGGCTGGAAAGAACTACATCTCCTCTCCCCTGTTCAGCGCCATTTTTGGCTGTCTCTGGTTCGAGTTTCTGCTGCTGTTGTTTCTCTATGGATTTGCTAAGTTGCACTGCTGGTTGCTGGTGAAATCACGCCAGAAAAATCCTTTCCCTAGGTCTGAAATTTCTATCGTGTTAATTGTTTCTGCTGGTCTCATCTTCACAGCATCTCCTCTCCCCTGTTCACCATCACTTTGCTTTTTTTGGTTCGCTCTTTTTGCTGCTTTCTCTCTCTTTGTTTTATGCTGACCTCCGCGACTGTTTTTGCTGGTAGATTAACGCCATATAAATTTTCCCTAGGCCTGGAGTTTCCGTTGTGTGTACTGCTTCTTTTAATTCCATTTTAAAGGTGTCTCCCTCCCCTGTTTTTCGAGTTCTGAACACGTTTTCTGGTGTGGCCAGCCGAGGGAAGTGTTGCGCAGAAGAAAAAAACAATTGGTGTAGGAGGATGATTTTGGTTGGAGCAATCTTGACTTCCTTCATGCAAAAATGTAATTTCCACTTTCCTATACGCTGATTTCTCCCATTTTCTGCGTATACTTCCTAATCTAAAACCAAATTCCATTATACTTCTTACTTGCCAAATCTTAGTTGTGCAGAATAAGCTTTTCTCTAGCGTGTTTTACTACAGAAAGGACAGCCTCGTGTGGTATGAATTTTCTGTTGTTTCTTGGTTGTTGAGTTTAGCTCCTTAATGAAATTAGGGAAGAAATGACATAAAATTGACATGGTTCTATTTACCTTCCTTCCTTGAGTGAATTTTAATCTTCGAATGAAGAATCCAAAATGCTCTGCTGCCATATACGGACACATATATTTACAAATCTATATCTTTATATATGTATATTGTGTGTAGTGTATGGGTATCGAGGGCATGGAACTGAGGAGAGGATGGTAGACTTAGTTCCTTGAAATCATATACATATCTATAGCATGCTAACAGAATGAAGAATAGATACCAATGTTCTTTCCTTTCCTTAGAATCTTGTTCAAATAGGCTAAGCTAATGAGATAAATTTTAGTTATTCACACTCTAAAATTTGGTGAACGGGTATTATAGGATATTCAGGAGATTGAGCCACAGCTAAGGAATGGGCAGGGAATTTCTGTATTATCTTGGAAGGTGAGTAAGTAATGCGGACCATGAGTAACTAGTAATTATTATTTTGTTACTAAGTTTCCTTGCAGTGTTCTAAAATTTGATAATCTATTTATGGAGATACATATTTAAATGTTTTGTCATATGCATGTTTACCAAAAATCGATTTGAACATGAAATTTTGCAAATTGACAGATGTTTGAGTTATTTGGAAACTTTGCTATGAAACCGATCTGGAAGGTACTCTGTTTGAAATGCTAATTTGAGAAAAGTATTATTTTAAGAGGTTATCTGTTCAGAACCCTGTAGCTAACAGCAGTAGTTGTTAGCCATGGTGCACCATGATCTGTACCTCAGCTAGCAGGGGTGGTGCTAGCCCCGTGTGTAGGCCACCACATGCGGAGTCATGTTATTTTTGCAAGCTGAATGCTTTGCGTCTGTAGTTATTTTTCCTCGCGAGCTATGTGCTCTGCATCTGTTTCAATTGGTTCTGCTTAGATGCTTTCAATGCATTTTAGGAAAGAATTTGCATAAAGCATGTTTCATGCAATATATATATATATATATTTTGGTCCTATCCCTATTTTAAAAGGGTTGGCATTGCTTATTCATTGAGTATCAAACTCACTTTTTTTTTAAAATTTTTTTTAGATAGCAGTGCAGACCCTAGTCTACCTTCAGCAGCCTACTAGTTGTCGATCTTTTGTTTATTTCTTTTGGCGAGCCTACAGTTGCTCATGTGAGTATATTTTGTTTGTATGCATGTAATCTATTTTGTTCTGAACATTGTAAAGTTGGCTCCACTAAATCATAGATAGGGTATCCTCACTCCCTAGAACTTTATTTTTGGTCTGAATGAATACGGGTTGCCCCTTTTGGGTGTATTGTTTTGGGCTGACATATTCTAAAAATATCGAGAGGTTTAAATTATAGAGGAGACTCTGCCGAAATTTCTACAAAAGTCACTTAAAGGAAAAGTTTATATGTTTTCATTATATGAAGTTACAACTTTGAGATATTTTCTAAAACTTGAGGATGTCAATAATACTAATAGACTGGTGGTAGGGGGATGGTTTGTCTTCTGCGCCAACCTACCTAAATTTGTGGGGTGTGACAGTATATGTATTTTCAAGTTATGAAAAGTATGCTAGCATGCCTTTATATTCCATGATTCTTGATGCCATATTATGCTTCCAAATGAGTACATGATGTTTGTTTGAGTTTGCTTGAGTATGGAAAGGCTAAGAACTCTTCACCATGGTGAGGATGAGCCAAGAACCCTTGAACTTGGTTGAGACAAAGTAAAGAGTCTCCCAAAAACAAAGTGAGCTCCTAAGAGTATAGTTGAGTCCAAAGCTCTTAAAGAATGGGTGAGACAAATCCAAAATCCATGAGGAGAAGTGTGAGGCCAATCCAAACACTTAGTGAGCTCTTGAATGTCTTGTATGATTGGTTCATATGCTAAACTTGCTTTTTAAATGTCCATGATTTCCATTGTCTCCATGCATGCATTTGTAAAGCTTGCTTTGTACATATTATGTATGATTGAATGGGAGATGAGCTATTGGGATTCTTTGAATCTCATTCCCTCCTCTCTAATGATTTAACATACTAGGTGGACCAAGTGGGCAAGGTAATGGAAGTCAACCACCTTGAAGATGAGAGTATGACATTCAAATGCATGGTTTTTACTTCTTTAAAGCTATACAAGTGGCAAATGTTGTGATTTAATGTTGTATATAACCTATGACCTCATAAATATATGTAATTATGCTAGTGTATCATGTACAAATGAGAAATTATGTTATGTGAATGTTGTAATGAAATTTGGGTATGGAATGTCAAGACTAGCCTTATGGAAATGTGTGTGTGGTATGGGGTGAGAGTGTGAGTTCCTGAATTCTAGGTTTGTGCACCTTTAAGACAAGTTTAAAGTGTCATTTTGGTACAATCTCACATGCTCAAATGGCCACACAAGCTTGGGAAGCAAATTTGGACCCTTTGATACCATTATAAAGCTAAAAAATGACCAAAATGGAACCTCATAGAACAAACTGACCAAATGAAGGAATTTTCCCATGAAATTTTGTAAAATGTAGGGCTCATCAAGAGATTTTTGGAAAGATAAAGTACAGAAAAATAAGAGTTCTATAGAATTAATTATGAATTTTCAAAGTTCAGATTTTTCTGCTATCATGAGGCATATACTGTTCATATGGTCAGACTTGTGTTCTATGTCATCTGATGGGCAAATGGTGTCTAATTCTTGTGAAATTTTATAGAAATAAACTAAAGATTATAGGCTTTCTGTGGCCACTGAGATCACCTCATGTGAAGGTCTGAACAAAGAGTTATGCATTTTTTAAATTTGCTGTCAGTAGCAGTGATGCCCTAGGAGTTCAGTCACTGTTCCATAGATTTCTAATGGCTAAATGTATCTGTTTCATTCTGGAATTATTTTTACATAAATTTAACATTTTTATCTTTCCAGAATGACTGAATATGTGTGATTTCAATTTTTATAGAATTAGTTATGAATTTTAAAAGTTTATATCAGTAATCTAAAATAGCAGCCCAAGCAGCAGCGACCTTAGTGGATTTTCGAATGTCAAACATCTTTCCTTTAACGATTCATGAACTAAAATTATTTTTACCATGGGATAGACATCCAAATATTTCTATAATGGTAAATTTTGTTAGATTTCAATTTTTTTGGATTTAGTTATGAATTTCCGAAGTTGCTACAGAAAAAATTGAAATTCTAACCATGCCAAATCCGCAGGAATTGATATGTTTCACCCACTTGTATGAGTTTCAAGCCACTTTCTTGAATGGTTTCGAATTGTATTAGTGTAATTAAATATGAGAATATGATACATGAGCTCATATGGTCCACGTAACACCGAATGAAATTTTCATACGCTACGTAACGTGAAAATATTCACTTTTAAGGCTATTTTTCTTTGTCTCTTTATGAAATACTTGGCATGAGATATAAGAATTGCATGAATAAAGCTAAGAAAATATGGTGTTACACCGCAAGTGGTTTGCTTGTTTATTTTCTTCAAGAAAGGTCATACATTATCTTAAATTTGATATTTTAGCCTTCAAATTTAAAAAATGGATTTTTTTTTTTGATTTGAATGTGATAATCATAAAAGGAACTTTGACCCCTAACTATTTATAATTTATAAAACATGTTTAAAATTTTTTTATTAAAATTACAAAATGACCCTTAAAAAATATTTCTTTTCATTTTAGTACTTATATTATTTTTATAATATATATATATACACACTATCAAGTCAAGCCAAGCTGCACTAACTAAAGCTAATAGCTTAGTGCCTTACTCAACCCAACTAAGAAACCCAACTCAACTAGCTATGTCTTTTAAAAAAGAAAATAGGTCCAACTTGGCCCAACTTAACCAAGCCAACCAAGCCATCGAGTCAAATAAACACCCTTAATTACAAGCATTCATATAACCATTTATCATCAACTAAGATTCTCCTCCAAAACTACCCACTCAAGACAAAAATTAGCAATCAATTAAAACTATAAAACAATAATTTCAAAGTTGAATTTTGAAATTGAATTCACAAAACCCATTAGAGAAAGCTATAATAGTAAGAAGTAAGCCAAAAATGGTAGAAATTGAATCAGCTTTCTGACTCTAATATGTTTTAAACAAAAAAAAATCAAGAAGCTTGGCCGTAGAAACATTTTTCTAGTATGCTTAAAAAAAGAGATGTTGTGACCCCACTTTTTTTTTATTTTTTCTTAAATGGGTCACTGCATTCCATGTGCCATGACCCATATAATTTTTTGTTAACATTTAATTTGTTTATAATTTATTTTTAGTGTATTTAAAAAAATAAATTTAAATTTAGTATATTTATTATTAAATTTGAAATTACAAATTAATTTTTTTAGTTTTAATTATAATTAGAATTATTTTAAATAATTTTAAAATATATAATTTATCATTATAATTATTTCTTCAACATTTTGAATTTTTTAATTTCAAACAAATTACTAGATTTATTATTTTCTAAAAATATTGAATTGAATTATTTTTATTTTTATTTTTATTTATCATCTAATTTTTAAAATTAAAATTTTTATATTTATTTCATCCAATTTTTTTAATTTCTTCAATTAAATAAATTATAGAATTTAATTTTTTCTTACAAAATTTTGAATTTAAAATTTCAATTCTTTGTAGTTATTATGTATATTAATTTGTTAACTTCTTTAAAATGTTTAATTTCTAATCATTGAATGCCTTATTGAATTTAAAATTATCTTTAAAAATTATAATTTAATTTGTAACAGTTCTAACTGATACAGACATATGTTTGACAAACAAAATTTATGCCTACTCATTATAAAAAAAAAATATCTAAATTATTTCTTGTAATTTTTAATATCCAAGAATATCAAATATTTGTAAGACTATAAAAGTACTTAACATAAAATTAATATAACTCTTCCAACAAGATAGATAAATAAAATTAATATAAGTCAAACAAAATCAACTTAACGTGAAACTTCAAAGGAAATGCTGAAAAAATAAACACTTTAGTATGATGTTTGAATGTTGTCTCCAAAAAAAAGCATGCCATAGCAGTAACATAAATTAAAAATTATCCTCTAAAAACTAGTTCCATTCATTGAGCATTCTTTCAATGAAATATTTATATTTATACATATACATACATACATACATTCATACACACACATATGCACACATACATGTATGCTGAATTTAAAGCAAGTTTTCATATATAAAGAATTCAAATACTCTAAAGAAAATTAATCTCAAACTTGAGACAACAAAGTACAGTGAAGGTGAAACCTATAGCCATAGATGAATTTTAGGACCAGAATAACAATTAAGTGATGCTTTAAATTCATAAACACAATGCTTGTTTGTTAATGGGAGACAAAGGTAAAAAGAATAACAACCTTACCAGTAACCAATTACCACACTGATGGACTTACTTTTTTTTTTGGGTAAGATACTGGACTCACACCCAAGAAATAGAAAAGTTGATGGATTCTCAATAATGTAATGCAACGAGCGACCCTATTCTCTATTATCCTGTAATCTAGAAAATTAGCATAAAAGCTATTTATTATTTCATATATAGACATAAAAATACATGCAAAGTATTGTGACTCAAAGTGTGACTCAGGGACAATAATTAATAACATGGAAATTATCACTGGATTGAATGCATCTTCTATGCATTTGAATGGCCTTCTTGAAACCATTTGGCTTAAACCTAAGTGTCCAAATTAATGTTTTGGCTTTTATATACATATATATTGAATATTTCTTTGGGATTAATTTAAGTTATTTATTCTTTTAAATAGACTATTAAGTCTTAACTAAGAAATTTTCATTAGAGGCTGACAAAATCAGAAATTACCGTCATGAGGAACTAATGAGACAACACACCAGAGACATACGCAGACACTCAGCAACTTCCCTCAAGCAAGTGTTCTTAATTCGTTGATTACGTCATCATAACATCCAATGCTCTTGCACCACCTATCATACCAATGCAAATTCTTTATTAAGAATATTGGCAATAGTTTTTGCAGCTCAATATTAAGGTTCTTAATTTTAAAACTTAAGTGCCAGTGTCAAAAAACAAAGTAGCAAATGAAAAAAAAAATTATAATGAATGGAAATGAAATAACATTTACAAGTATACAAAAAAAGGTATAAATATTAAAATAAAAAATAAAACTTACCATTTTAACCAGTATGTCCTCCAATCCCACATCTCGGTCGTCATCGCAGCCGTTGGGGATGGCGCTGACATGGCTCTTTTTCTTCTTGTTGTTGTTGTTCTTCTTCTTGTTCTTGTTCTTCATCATCATTAGATGATCCATTATTGATATTATGAATTGGCTGAAGGGATTGAGCAGGTGAAATAGATTGATTTGGGATAAAAAAAACTCCTATTGGAAAGATGATCCCCACTGTGCAAAAGATGTACTAGCATACTCTATGTTGAATGCAAATGGATCGAAGAATAAAGTGGTGAATGAGACACTACTAGCTTGCATGGTTTAGGGTGGCGAGGTGGAAAAGAATGACTAAGGAACTGATGATGTAAATGAAGACGGACCAATACTGACAAAATCTATGAATGATGCACCGGAAGCAAAAGAAAAAGGACAAATACTCCTAAAATTTGGAAAAGATCTATTGGGTGCAAAAGATGATGTTGGAGAAGAAGGATCAACACCTACATAGTCAGCAAATGATGTAAAAGTAGAAAGACTTGGACCTTCAGTGTTTTCATGGACAAGCGCTAGCGTATAATAATATGATAGGGCATCTGTTTGACATCTACTACTATGTGCAGTATCTATTCATGACTCCCTAGTAGATATAAAACCATGTCCTTGCTTTCTTGGGTGAGCCTCCAGCTTTGGTGGCCTTTGCAGACAAGGAGTGGGCGAAGTAGGTTGAGAGACCGTCATCTCCCGATATTCACCTAGGACTTGCAACATCGTCTTAATATCTTTGCTCATCCTCTCCCTAAATCCTGCATAATCAAGCGTCAAAAGGTCGGTAATGACAAGCCTATATAAGTCATCTAACATATCGACCTGTGCAAATAAAAAAAAGATTAGGAATTATACAGTTAGATAAAGTACATAAGGATACAGAGACAATTAAATGTAAGCATAAGAAATATTACCACGAAACCTTGAGAGCCACTTTCTATATGGATCCACCATCGCGTATAGCACCAATACCAATGTATATAGTTAGAGGAGCAATCCAAGAAAAATATCTCCATATCCGCTCAGGCAACAACAAGCTACCATGCATTAATAAATACAATATGCTCACGATGTCAATCTTTATGTGTTTTTCTTCTCAACTAAAGGGTATGTAAAAACCTCACATTAAACGGCGTCTAGAGAATATGCTACTGCTGACTGAACTGGTGGAGGACACAGTCTACATGGTGAAACTCAACGAGCCAGAAGCAAATAATAAGAACAGAAGCACGCCATATATCTGAAGACGCTCGAAGGGTCATATGGTTACCAAATAAACTCATCATCCTTCATCTGATCCAACAATATCCTATCTGTCTACAAGGCCTCTGTGGTCAGACAAATATGTTGGGAGACACGCCTCCATCTGAAACCCAATAGCGGACTCAAGGGATATATCTCTATCAGAGGGTTGGCTGAAAGGGTGGTGGTGGTGCCAGTCGTGGAAAACAATTCCATACCCATAAGTGTAACAATGTCAGACAACCACTAATATTTATCTCATCATAATTTGTTGCATTACATAGTTTTCTGTATAAGTGTGTCAAAACTGTTGATTCCCAACTATAATAACTAGCCTTATCGAAGTCAGCAAGCAATGGTAAATACATCAACATGACCCTGTGCCCAATCTAATCTGGCATTAAGTAACCCTCAATCAATCTCATAATGTATTTCCTAGTGAATTGATGTATAGTCACATCATCGATATCATCTAAAAGGGCCACAAATGTCTGGGTAAGCCATGGAATACTGAGTCACTATCCATCCACGATCTCTGGAGATGGAACCACGCCAAGTAACTGCTAGCACACGATTGTCCAATTGTAATTTGTTTGACTTGAAACAACCTATCCTGTACAAGGGAGGCCAAGTTGAACAACAATATCTTGTAGGGTAATTGTTGTCTCCCCCTTAGTCAAGTGGAAAGCATGTGTTTTGGGTCACCATCTTCCCACAATAACAAAAACTAATGCTACATTAAATTCGAAGTGGCCAAGTTGAGACATCCCATAAAAACTAGCTCTAATCAGGTAGGGAATGATTGCAAGTAGAGGATCAAAGATGTGATCCTCTTGTGCTACCTATCATATACGTAGAATATAATTAGCCTGCAACATGTATTTATATTGTTAACATATAATAATGTATAATGTCAAATAAAATAACTTAAATTGTGATATCCTAGCTGTCTTTGCCACACGGCCTGTGAAACGTAATGGGTTTATAAGTCCAAAAGTGAGTCATCCTCATACCTCGGATCCACAACCCTCAAAGAACCAGCCATTATACTATTATAGTATTAGATTGAAAGTTTAAAAAAATCACTTTCAAAACAAGTTAAAGGAATTACAAATATTGTATAAGGGAACTATAGATCTAGGTCAAAAGAAATGACAACTATTACAAATAAATAGAGAGAACTACAAATCTAATCTGATAAAAATAGAATCATGTTACAAAAGAAGTTGCCAAATAAAAATGACTATAAGGTTATAGTGAAATAATAGTAATCAAATAAAATACATGATAAAATAAACTATATCAATTTCCACTCGGTCATTGAGATGGGCAAGTTGCTCAATTATGGCCAATTTGCCTGCATAACCCACATCGTTGCTGTTTTCTTAGCCCCTCACCCCAATCCATCTCATTCTAAATTTTGGAGGATTTCGACCTACCACATTGGTGAATCATAATGGGATCAGGCATTAACCGTGGACTAATAGTTTGTGGCCAATATAGTTCTCCTCCCATCAACTGAAACTCTATCTTATATGCATTGATGATAGTGTCTAGCCAAAAAAGTTAGTCCATGTATTGGAGTGGATCAATGAAGATCGTGGCACATGCAGTAAATACATATTGGCATGGATACTTTTGAATTTGAAACTCACCACAATCACACGTACAACGAGACAAGCTCACTTTACCGCATCGACCATATTGATTATTTGTCGAATTGTATGGTTCTTCAACTTCAAATTCTGATGCTCGCTTATCAAATCTGAGTACAGTTAAGGCAAATGCACTCTATATCAAAGATAATAATTTTTTCATTGGATCCTCTAAAAAATAGCACTAGCCTTAAGTTGTGCAGTGATCATTTGCGCATGCTCCACCTAATATCTATTCAACTTATACATAGTTACTTTTACCAATCCACTGATAGGTAAGAACCTAACCTCTTTTAATACACTGTTAATACATTTAGCCAAGTTTGTTGTTATGTGCCCCCAATGTCAATCCTTAACATCATACGCATGAGACCATTTGCTCTTGGGAATATTCTCGATCCAGTTTGTAGCCTCCGCATGGAGTTAACGTAATTTGGTCAATTGTTCATCCACTTAATGCCACTCATGCAAGTAACCTATATAAATAGTTATTCATTAACACACATTTTGACATAACATCCATTAAGGCATTCTATAGGATCAATAAAACATACCAATATTGATAAACCTCTTCTTTAGCCACTTATTCTTAAATGTTGTATTCATATTACTTGCAATATGCCTTAAACAAAACACATGATACACACGCACTGGTTGCCATCCAATTTCTAAATTAGAGACAGTATCCAAAAGTCTAGGATATTTATTAAAAATCAAGAAGATCCCTATTTTATTTGATAGTACTCGGCATCGGAGTAAAGAAAGGAACCATGCCCATGACTCATATGTTTCGCCCTCGACAACTACAAATGGTAAGGGTACAACTTTATTGGCTCCATCTTGTGAACTTATAATGAATACAGTCCCTTTGTACTTCGCATATAAAAAGGTTCCATCAACTTAGACAATTGATTTTAGGTGGTCAAATGCGTCAATGCATAGTTTAAAGGTCTAAAAAACTTGATGAAACATTACTAAAGGATCTTCAGCTGAGCTACTCTATGGGCATTCCCTATAAACAAACTCATAATATGACCCTGGCATAAAGTGGTCAACTGCAGCTAACCATTTTAGCAAGAAAGCATATGATTGTTTTCAATTTCCTAATGCAATGCCAATTACTCGGTGCTTTGTCGTTCATGCTTTTTTGTATGTCACAATGTAGCCAAATATGCTATGCACCCTTTTAATGATTTTCCTAATGGACATTGATGGATTCTCAGCCACCATTGATACAATGTGCGATGAGATCACATCAGAGTCAAGCTTTGGATGATCCTGCGATAATGATAGAAAAAAACGTGTGGGCCATTATATCTTGTAATTTTTCAATGCCTATTTCTCTCATCTCGGCTTGTTCTAACTTTGTAATTACACTGACTATCATATTTTGGACAATGATATTCTTTATACTTCTCTGACGAGTAATACACTCTAAAGGTGTGATATTTGGGAACAAAGTATATCTTCACCGCACAGCTCATAGATTGTTTATCTTGAAATCCCATACCAATATATAACTTTTGACTATTGTTTAGGTCAATGTTCTCAGCCACCTCAGGGATCTCAATAGAATTCCTATCATTCAGACTAATCTGTGAAAACATGGCATATGCTGGGTCCACATATTTAGCTAATGAAGTGACCCTTACCTTAGAATCATCGTCTCCTTGGTCATTAACATTAGGCAGAGTATCATATTCATCCTTCTCTTCAAAGTCATCCATAATATCCTCTACTTCACTTAGGGGCAACAAAAGACCCGCATTAAAAATAGGCTGATGCAACAAGCTTAGTTGGCATGTAAAATTGAGGGTCGGTTGAAAAGCAAAATGCCCAACATTTGCCATGTAAGAGTCAAATTATGAGGCATAGTCATGCGTACTTTAGAACTGACTGGTGGACGGGAGGGATAGCGGTGTATAAACCTCAACTTAGGCCACACTCAAATTTGCATAAGTAGTTGATAGATGCGCATATATATATATATATATCTGGTGCGCCCAATTGGTTTAAAATCTTTTGGTTGGCTTCCCACATGGTTTAGATATCAGAATCATCTTCTAAAGTGCACACCAAGTACCTTGTGGGATTACGAGAATGAGAGTACCTATATACTAAATCAGACACAAATTAATTTAAAACCAATCATAACTTTTCGCCCAACACTTTCATAAAACCATTGAGAGTAATGTTTACGTTAATTCTTAATATTTTTGGTCCATCACATACAAATGTTGCACCTTCCTCACTGTCATAAATTTTTTTCATTTGCATATATACATATGATTTCATTTCTCAAACTCATTATGATTCCTATCATAAAATTAATGTATTAGCATGTGAAAAAAATTCATTAATAATATTTAAATGCATATATCAAGTCATATATCAAAGTATATATGCATATTTTTATCTAATTACATACAACAATATTTATACATGTATATTAAAAATTATTTATCTCATTTAATTATATTTTTATTTTGCTTATATATATATATAACACTATATTTATTTTTATATAATAAATATTTATAAAAATTTATGTTATACTCATTATCAATATCAATATACATATATATATATATATATATAAATGAATTTTGACGTAATTCCTTAATAAAAATATATATGCAAATATATTTTCATTTACTTCTTTTTTATATGTATTACAATATATTTATTCATATATAAATTAACTTCCATGTCATCAAAATTTATTTTGAATGTATTTTTTTTCTTATCTAATTTTTTTGTAATTTATTCACAAATAAATATTTTCTTTCATATTTCAACTTATTTATTTTTATACATTTTTTCTTATTCTTATTACACATTATACATTATATAGATTTAAAAATTATATATAATGATTTTTTTATTAAGTTTGATGGTCAGTTAGTTAACAAAAAGTTTTATTTCCTAATTTATAGAAATATAAATACTACTTATCCTCAAAACAATAGCATAATATAATAAATCAAATATTAAATAATCACAAATATATATTTTTTTAAATTATTCTTTTTTAACTAAATGCCAGCAAATAAACAATATAAATTCAGCATATTAACTATATAAATTTAAACATAATACATTATCTCAAAATTTATTTCTTACCTCTACAAAATTATTAACTAACCAACACTGTAGTTTATTCAACTTTTTCCTTCCATTGACTCAGAATGATTTTTTTCCTAAACATACAAAAATATCCCATATAAAAAATGTAAACTAAATATATTCAAGTCTAAATTTATTCACAAATATTAAAATATTAATTACAAGTTAAATAAAAATAATCTAGATTTTTTTTCATATCATATATTAAACAAAAAATTATTATAAGAAGTTTAATAATTTTTTTCATTTTGCAATATTTTAACTTAATAATCATACCTAAAGATATTGAAGAATTTTACTGGAGTCATGATATGAAACTTTGCTCGTTCCAACTTTGCCTTTCCACTTGTTAACTAATAAAGTAGGAGGTTGCTTGATTTCTTTTATAATGAAAGCAAAATTCAAAAATGAAGATCAAGGGTATGGAATGTAACATCCGGTTCTCTGAAAATGAAAAAAAAAATGTGAGAAACATAATGTACAATTTCTCCGTAGAAGAACAAAATTCACCGAATTCAAAAGAGAGTCTCCCAATATGATATAGTTAAGTTCCCAAAAAATTTGGGAAGAATTTTAGACTTCTAAAAATGAGAATTCTAGGCTCAGAAGGAAAGAAAAATAAAGTTAAAATGAAGAAATAATTCTTTACGAAAAACTGACGAAACGTAATGGTATTTTGTAATTTTGAGTAAATTTTAGAATTCACATAGGAAGGCTTTTTAAATGAGAGTTTTGAATTCCCTAGGGTTCTTAAAGGTCCTAAAAATCATGGAAGGCCCCAAGACAGTTAAAACCCCTTCAGTGGATGTTTTTCAACGTCGGTGTACCCAAACTTTGACGGATTCGTTCGAAAAGGTTTTAGCTCTGATTTGAGTAATTCCAAAGGCATTTTACTAAATTGAAAACCTAAATTTTATAATGGAAAAGATGGTTCTCAAAAAAGAGTTAAAACGAAAGAGAAACGAAAATGTCAAGAATGAAGGGTAAAATGAGAATTTTTTAAAAGTGTAACTTACTCCCACCTATATATATGATGCACCCTTCTTCTTCCTTCATTATGCACGACCATGTTCTACCCAAAACCAGAGGAAAACCCTAGGGGATGAGGTGCATAAGAGGAGGAAGAAAAGGAGGAGAAATTCAAGGTAGAAAGGTATGGATTTTTATAGTTTTCATGCTCTTTCTCTTTCAAATCTCTTCTCTTCCATTCTCCTTTGTTTCCTATAATTAAAATGGAGTTTATAAATATGATTCAAGAGAAAATTAGGATTTGAAGAGAAGAGCTCAAAAAACACAAGATTCAAGTGAGAAAAAGCAAGAAAACAAAGTAATTTCTTTCTATGGTTGTCATTTTTGGTTCCCTTCTTCGGTTCCCTTCTTCACCATTTTGCTCCATTTGAAAAACCCCTAGGAGGACTTGATGTTTAGGCAAAACCAAGGGTGAATCTAAGAAAAAAAGGGTGTGGAGATTAAGAATATGTAAAGGGAATTAACAAAAAATCATTAGATTTCAAGATGCAAGTTCTAGGGTTTCAATTGCACCTTGTAAAATCTGATTTTGTATGATGATTCCTAAGCCTAAATAAGAGTTTAAATGAGTTCCTAAGATCCTTAAGGTGCTCTCCACATGCTTCCTCCTTCAAGAAAACCAAACAAATTGCAAGGAGCTCCATTTCCTCCATAGCCTCAGCCAAGCAAGGATAGCATAGCTAGGGAGAGTTTTAAATTTTTCTAAGTCTATTCTTGAGTCATATATGATGAATGAAAATGAGGGAAGGCCTTAAAAAAAATTTAGAACTCAGAAAGTGAGTTAGTGCTTTAGGTTCCATATTATGACTTAAAGAAGCAACATATAGCTAGACTCTTGGTTTTGATTGTGTGATGACTCCAAGAGGTTTAAAAGAAGTTAAGAAATATATTTGAAAAGAAAGAATGGAGCCTAGAAATTATTTGAGGGGTATTGCTTCATTAGGTGCATTTATGAACCATAATGGGGTTTATAAGCTAACCTAGTGTCTAAGCAAATTGCATGGCCCTAAAATTGAATTCATGAACCTAATTAGCTTTCATAAATTGTGTCTAGGCCAAGAGAAACTTTCCCCATACTCTTGTGTGTGTGTGGCCGAAAAGGGGAGCTTGGATTCAAAGGAAAAAGTGTGTAATTGTGTGTAAGGTAGCTCTCTCTACCTTCTATCATACATGGATGTGTGCTTAGCTTGTCTTAGAATGTGTGTATGTGTATTTTCAAGCCATAAAAAGTATGATAGCATGATTTCCTATGCCATGGTTTTATGATGACATATTATGTTTATATTATGCTTTTGATGTGTGCTTGGGTTTGCTTAGGAGTGGTGAAGCCAAGAACTCTTAGCCATAGTGAGGATGAGCCAAGAACCTTTAAGATTAGTTGAGATAAAGCAAAGAGTCTCCTAAAAGCAAAGTGGGCTCTCAAGAGTATGGTTGAGTCCAAGAATGCATTAAAGAATGGGTGAGGCAAGTCCAATATCCACAAGAAATTGGGTGAGGCCAATCCACTTGCTTGGCAAGCTTTTGTATGCTACGTATAACTTTCTCAAATGATGAAAATGTCTCTTGAATGTTTGCACATGTCAACATTACCATACATGTATTTATGAGACTTATTTGCATCCATTATGTATGATTGAATGGGAGATGAGTTATTGAGATTCCTTGAATCTCATTCCCTCCTCTCCAATAATCTCACATGCTAGGTGGACTAAATAGACAAGGTAATGGAAGCCAACCACCTTGAAGGAAAGAGTTTGACAACAATATGCATAGTTTTTAGTTCTTTAAGACTATAGATATGTCAAATGATGTAATCCATTGATGTATATGGTCTATGATCTCTTAGACATGTGTAATTATGATAATATATGGTGTATAAATGAATGGATATGACATGTGAACTCTAGAATGTAAATTGGGTATGTAATGCCAAGATATACTTCTTGAAAGTTTGATGTAAATGTGCATATGTGTGGATGAAATGGCCAAAATGAGATGCATGAGGCTTGGGACCATTTGAGCAGCTCACACAAGTCTTAATCATGCTTTTAGACTTGCTCAAAAGGTGCCAAACCCCAAGGAAAGCTATTTGGTTTCTTCGGTACCTCATATAGAGTCAAAATTGACCATAATAGAATCTTATATCACTTTTTGTCAAATGAGCTCTTCTTAATCTAAAATTTGGCATGCAATTAGAGCTTGTTGAGAGATTTTTAAGAAGTTTAAGACCATAATTTTTGGAGGTCTACAGAATATTTGATGAATTTTCAAAGTTGATAATTTTTTTGATTTTGGTCTGCTATACTATTCATTTGGTCCGAAAATAAAATCTATTACACAAGGCTCAAATGATGTCCAATTACCACGAAATTTTATACAGAGAAACTAGACATTCATAGTGATTCATGAAAACTAGAAGCACTTCATTTAGAGGTCTAGAGAGGGAAATATGAATTTTTGAAGATTCTTTCTAGTATCAGGATCCTCACCGGACCACAGTTACTGTTCTATTAAATTTCGAGATCTGGGTTGCCTGAGGTAGTCTGGAGCTATTTTTTCCCTCTAGCTAACATCCACATCTTTCCAGATTGATATCATTTGCATGGATTAAATTTTTTTAGAATTAATTAGACATTTTAAAAGTTTGCTGCAGAAATCTATGATAGTATCAGTGACAGTTTGACCTCTGAACCTTTTCGAATGTCAAAAGTCCTCTGTGGTGGATGTTGTGGTCTGGACATATTTTAATTGTGAAATAGACATCTGTAGCTTTCCAAAATGACCAAGACTGCATGATTTCGATTTTTTTAGAATTATGATTTTTCAAAGTTTAATAAAAAAAAAAAGCTAAATTTGGGCAAAAATAAATGTCCATTTTTTATGCTTCATTTTGGTTTT
The DNA here is from genome assembly GCA_026724425.1 of Erythrophleum ivorense. Classification (NCBI taxonomy): domain Eukaryota; kingdom Viridiplantae; phylum Streptophyta; class Magnoliopsida; order Fabales; family Fabaceae; genus Erythrophleum; species Erythrophleum ivorense. The sequence goes on from JAIUCV010001493.1 coordinate 72,429, forward strand.
CTTATGATGTGAGCCACATTTTATAATGTAAATGAGTTGTATTTATGTAACTAAATATGAGAATAGATGGTATGAGTTCATACGGTCCACGTGATACCGAATGGAATTTTTACATATGACAACGCAAGAAAATATATTATTTTAATTCTCTTTTCTTGCTCCTTTATAAACATTATGAATGTAAAGCATGAAAATTTTATAGAATGAACTAGAAATATATGTTGTTACATGGAGGACCAATGGCGTAAAAGAAAAGAAAATAAGTGTGGAGAAATGGTAAAGAAGCAAAGAAAAAAGGAAGAAGGTTACAAATTTATCAAGGTCACGAGTCAAGGACCTATGACCCAAAAATAAATAAATTTTCTTTTAAATGATAAGAATATCACGTCCCTTTATATTTTTATAAACAAAAAATGGGTTGCGACATCACATTAATAAAAAAAAATTAAGCATATCAAAAAAACATTTTTGCAACTGAACTTGATTTTTTCCTCTTTTTTTAACATATTAGAATCAAAAAGCCAACTGAATCTTCACAAAACCCAATCTATCCTTTTATCCTTCCAAGCAAGTTATAAATTTCATGACAAAAATTGTTAATCTTGCCTTCTAAGAAAGAAAATAGCAGTCATATCTTTTTTTGTATAATAGCAATCTTATTTTTTTGGATAGATAATAGCAATCGTATTTGAAATCAAATTGTTGCCCTTGTTTCATACTGTTTACTGCGTTTACAAAGTTATGGTCCCATTTCTACTTCTTATTATATATATTTACAATGGTATAAAAAACAAACTAGCATTACTAAAGAGTTAGAAAGCAACTCTTTCAATATGCTGAAACTCACAATTTCCTTTTCCATTTAGCTCATAATAAATTCAGATGGTAGTAATAACTTTTCGTCCCTTGCCCACTCCAATCTACTCCCTCCGGTCCTATTTATAAGAAATAAAAAATTATTTCACTGGTATTAAGAAAAACAGTTAATATTAGTTTAACTCATTAATTAGATTCAAATTTGATAATTGTTTCCTATTTTACTTATCTTTATTTTGCATGGAAAAACGTTATGCATTGTTAAGTGTATTAGATGTAACAATAAATGAAGGGTAAAAAAAAAATTTATTATTTAGTGAAATAAAAAAATATACCATGTTTCTTATATTTTAGAACCAAAAAAATCTCTTTAAATTTTTTTATAAATAAGACCGAAGATAGTATATAGCTAGTGACATTCTTCACGCAGGTCTCAAGTTCTCATCTCCCAAGCATCTATTCAAGCGTGTACTTTTGGGCATCCAACAAATCCAAATATCCTTTAACAATGAAGATGAGCTCCTCACCACAATCTCCAACAAAGCTTCGAGGGATGATAGAGAAAGATAATGAAAAAAGACGAAAAAAATTCAGTGTTTGATTTCCAATTTGTTGCCTATCTAGAATACTTTTAAGGCCACATCAGACATCACTAAACATGTGAAAAATGCTATGTAAGCTTTATTAGTTAGCAAATTATCAGATTAGAATACTTATAAGACAAACAAAATAAAAAATTATTTTACCACATTTTAAATTTAAAAAAATAATTTAAAATCTCAAATAAAATTTAAAAAACCTTTCACATAGACTTTAAACTTAAACGTTTAATAAATAAATTTTCAAAATCTTATAGACATACACGCATAGCATACAGCAATTTTAAATTATTTGCAGGGGCTTACAAGCCATTCCTTTCTTGCACAAAGAATTCATCTGTTTCGCAGTTTCTACTGCACTTTTACTGATCAATGGTCAATACGCATTGCATATAACATTCGTCATAATAAGGATCATAAAATCTCAAAAGTGAAGTTTTCGTCAATTTGGGTTTGAACATCCAAAAGTTGCAAGCAGAACAAGGAAATTCTAATTACCAATTAATCTCAGACATATATTAATAAATAGTTCCCATCCATCGACTCAAATTCTTCAATAGCCAAGAAAGAAAATGGATCGATTTAAATCCAAAAGAGAAACAGAATTACATTTGAGTTCAGATCTATCAGTTGTGGCTTCGTCTATGCCCTCTCGCCCCTAATTCTACGAGCAAGCTGAATATCCTTGGGCATAATGGTAACCCTCTTGGCGTGAATAGCACAGAGGTTGGTATCCTCAAACAGACCGACCAAGTACGCCTCCGCGGCCTCTTGCAGAGCAGCAACAGCACTGCTCTGGAATCGAAGATCGGTCTTGAAATCTTGGGCAATCTCTCTCACAAGCCTTTGAAACGGCAGTTTCCTGATGAGCAGCTCCGTGCTCTTCTGGTACTTTCTGATCTCCCTAAGAGCCACTGTTCCCGGCCTGAAACGATGCGGCTTCTTCACCCCTCCGGTCGCCGGAGCGGATTTCCGAGCAGCCTTCGTCGCCAGCTGCTTCCTCGGTGCCTTCCCTCCGGTGGACTTGCGAGCTGTCTGCTTGGTTCGAGCCATGTTGATCGGAGGGAGAGAAAGCGGATAGGATAAATGTGTTTGTTTCTTGAGAAAGTGAAGGAAATGGGAATCAGCGATGGACACATTAGGGTGGGTTTAGAGGCTTGTTATAGAAGGAGGTTTGGGGGAACGAAGGCGGGAATCGTGAAATTTTGAGAAGAACTTTTTGCCAATTTTGAGAGAAAACTAAAGTGACCGCCGATGAGAATGAAAATGGACGGTTAAGATTCACCTAAATTAGGTGGACACAGATCACAATCTGTGGCACTAAGAGTTAGCCAATGGCGTCAGTTCTTTCAGGTTGGGCGTTCTCTTTTCTTTTTTCTTTTTGTCAAAACCGGGGCTCGCGTGAAATGACCATAGAGGGCCTTCTTGAATCATAGAAATAAAAATAAAAAATAAATTAAATATAATAAAAAAAATATGTTTGATAAAAATAAAAAAAATAAAAAAAATATTTATATTTGATTATTAAGTCAAATGAGAGTAAAATAAAATAAAAAATGCTCACACCATATATCCCGTCGCGTCACATTATTGACAGTTGTGTGTTTATATATATATATATATATATATGTTTGTAAGAAGTGAAACGTATTCTATTTATTTCCATTTTCTTAACTGTCACTCCCCAACTCTTGTCCCCATCTCTCTTTGTTCATTGAAAGTTTGATTTTTTGACAATTTTTTACATATAGTTATTTATTTTAATATTGTACATATATTAATTTATTAATATATTTAGATATTATTAAATATATATATAAAAAATAATAAATTATTTTGGAGGTAAAAATAATAATAATAACATTAATTAATTAAAATTGTTTTACTATAATTCAATCCAAAAAAGTATTTTTTTTACTAAAATTTAATTAAAAATTTTTAATTAATAGATTGGTCAGATAATTCTAATTGAAATTTAATTAAAAAATATTTTTTAATTAAAATTTAATCAAAAAATTTCAACTAATGTATTTCACGAGGGGTTATTGAGAAGAAAGAATTTTTTTTATTTTTTTCTTTAAATTTATATTAAATATTAAATAAAAAATTGAATATTTAATTATAATATTATTTTTTTAATATAATATTATTTTATATATTATATCAATATTATCAAAAGTTTTGAATTTAATAGATATAATTTTTTTTTATGCTATAAGGATAAAAATATTAATATATTTTCATTTGAAAAATAACTCTTGAAAAGAGCGCGACATGCAAAAAGAAACTGTACGGCATTCATTTTTTCTATGAGTTTCCATTTCCAGTCACACACCATGCCAACAAGTTTTGCCCATGGATTCCATTTCTGCTTCAGTTTTCATTGACATACCAAATGGGGCTAATTAATTTGAAACATTTACTTTTTTTTTTTAACTTCTATCTCTCACTTCAAGTGCATTTTATAAATTTCACATTTCAAAAGATTCAAAATTAATTTTCTCTCTATCTATCTCTCATTTCAAAAGTATTTTATAAGTTTCACATTTCAAAAAATTCAAAATCAATTTTCTTTTTATCTATCTCTCACTTCAAAAGTATTTTATAAATTTCACATTTAAGAGGACTCAAAATCAATTAATTTCATTTTATTGGGATTTTACAAAAGAAAATTAGACCATGGAAATGCATTCAAAATTTGACCCGTGGAAATTTTGTCCCAAAAAAAAAGGGAAATATTTATTGTATTTTTGTAATATTGAAAATTTAAGTACTACTTGTCATTCATATTTTAACAAATAAAAATGTCTCAATTAAAATTTAAAATTCAAGAAAATTATAATTTAAAACAACATAACTTTAACCCAAAAAAAAGATTTAAATTATTCAGTATTATCGAAAAAATAAACTCCCAATAATGAAGACAAATTAGTAGAAATTAATTTAGACACTACTTAACTGCAATATTAAAAAAATTATTTTTTGACATAAAACAATGAATACAGAAATAAAATTTTAGAACTTCAATTTGGCTTATCTCATTGAGAGTCGTCTATTATAAGATGTAGGAGAATTCCTACAATATCACTTTAAAATTGTTGGTTACATATCATAATCACTTATAGAAAGTTCGTTTTCAAATTTAGATGTGCTAGATTAATGAATTTTTTTATTTGATATGTTCTCAATAGATAGAATTATTATTAATTTAGTCTTTTATAATTTTTTTATCATTTTAGTTTCTGAAAATATAATTTCATTTCGACTTCATAAAATATGTCATTTTAAAGAGATTGTATATTTTAATACCAAAATATTTGATATTGTGAAAAGATAAAATTATAATAAAATCATATAATTTTTTTAATATTATAATGACTCGAGGAGTCTTATTGTATCAAATTGATCACATTATTTTTAACAAACAAATACAATTTTATTATGCAGAACATTTAATTTGAAATAAAAATTTAAACAGTACCTGATTACTCAATAATAAAGGATTATAGAAAAAAAAAAGAGGATTCTACGGTGTTCTTGTTGTATGATATCACTGCCATCTTGTCCGATTGATTAATTTAATAATATAATTTAAATATACATAATTATTCATCTAACGGACAAAATAGAATTTTCACACAAAAAATGAATTCCTGACCGTAAGGATAAATTAGTAGAGAGGTGTGGGCAGATTCATCCACTTGTTTTTCGTTTATTTTCCCCCTCTTCCTTACCGCTTTATCATTTTTTTAAGGAAAAAAAAGAAGAAGAAAGAATATTTTTTTTAGTCGATGCATTCATATTTTATAGGTGCTCCGTAACATGATTGATTCCATTATCTCTCCATTTTTTGCAATGGTCGGGTAAGGGGGTTGTCCACATCACATGGCAAAGAGTTAGGTCCAAATTCAATTTACCATTAAATATATCTCGACCGCCATTGCTGACCTTTAGAAAATCGCCTCTCCTAGTTCCGTAAGGCTATATTTGGTTTAAGGCTATATTTGGTTTAACAGAGAGGAAAGGAGGGGAGGTCAATGGAGGGGAGGGGAGAGAAAAGGGTTTAATGAGTTTTGTTTGGTTGGAAGGGAGGGGAGGAGAAAGAAGGGAAGATTATTGTTTGGTTCAGAAGAAGAAGAGAGGGGAAGTAATTATATTTAGACAAATTTATCTTTTATATTATTTTAATTTTATTTTTTATAAAAAAGTATTTATATTAATATTTTTTAAAAAATAATTATAAATTTTAATCTTTTTTATTTTTAATTTCTAATAAAAAAATTATCTTAATTTTTATTAAATATTAATATATTAAAAAATTAAAAAGGTAAGAAAGTAAATTATAATATAAAAATACCCCTCCTCTCCCCTCCACTCCACTCCAAAACCCCCCAATTTGGAGGGGAGAAAAATTTGCCTCCCTTCCCTTCCCTCCCCTCCAAAAACTTCTAACCAAACGAAGCCTGAGGCGGGAGTCCCATTTAGTTGGCAGGAGTTCTCACCTGTACAGCTGGTTGGAGAAACAAATATTGAAAAGCTTTTTTACAAAAAAAACTTATAAGTTAGAATTTGCTTGACTTCACATTCTTATTTTATCTCTCTTTAATTGCACATTGTATATTTACTTAGTTTAAAAAAAAATTGAAGCCCCTTTGGTTTTATCCCACTACACTTGAAAATGATGGCCTAGCTGAGCTTTTATTTTGTAGTCTCCTTAGGTGAATGCATCTGATGAAAAAATCTCAAATCGTCTCTAAATCTCTCACTTTCACCCAATTTTTTAAAGAGAAAATTACTATAAATGATCTATATTGTCAAATATTTATAATAAAAGACTTTAAAAATTAAAATTATCAATAAAGATCATAATTATCATTAGATTTTAAAAAAATTTATTATTAATTTTAAAGAATTTTAATAAATCTCTTAGAATTAATAGTAAAATTTTTTAAAATTTGATAATAATGTTCTTGAAAATAATTTTAATTTTTAAGATCCTTCATTATAAATATTTAATGATATAAGTCTTTCATTATAATTTTTTTTTTAACTCCTCTTTGTCAAGTTAAAGTATTAGCTTGCCTCTATCAAATGACATTTCTACCATTATTGAAAATATCTTTTTCCACATGTTTGACTTGTAGTTTCTTTGAGGACCTTTCACCTGAGTCAAACGCTCGAGGGCTATTTGATTTGGTTTATGGTCTTATTACATCTACGACAATTCAAGCCTGAAGTACTCTGCAAGTTAAAACCCTGCTCAGGTGGGCAATTGCAAGAGAGTTTGAACTTGACAAGTTCTTTTACCGATGTACAAAAAATTGATACACCAAACATATAAGCAAGCATATTAAAATACTTTTCAAAATGACCCACTTCTGATAATACTTTGGTCTACTAGTTTATTTTAACTCTAGGTCTACCTTCTCCTTAAACTTTGGACTCAGCTCCTCACAAACGCATCCAAATATCACTCAGCAGGATATTAAAGATGATAACCACGTCTTCTTAGATTTAGTTCTCCTGGACACAGTAATATTTCACAGAGAGAGGCACAGACATATTACAATGTTACTTCTATTTCATTGAAATTTTGAGTAATATAAAGAAGACAAGATATAAAAAGGAGCACAACTGAAACCTTTCCAAACATGAAATACACACAATGGACCAAGTGGAACTAGCAGGTTTTGCCATGGAACCTAACCTGTTTGTGAGAGTGTACAAGGCTTTGTTAAAGAACAGAATTGTTCTACTTCTGCCAATATGTTATCATCTCCTGTGGGGATTTGGCAACGAGTTTGGAGATCCCTCAAAGAAATCCAAAAGGTAATTTTGTAAATCATCAGCATTGTATTTAATGTGTTTGTCACTTATGTAACTATTATGCCTCCCTACGAATGTCCTGTAAGCTTGAATTACTTTGAGAGATATAGAGATCCGCAAGTCTTCGCGGAGCTGAAGATCTGGGATTGTCCAAGCTGTTTGGATCCTGTAAACATCCTCAAAGGCAAGGTAGAAGCCCCGTAACCTCTCCTTAAGAAGATTTTTTGAGATAGAATTTGTACCCGGCATTTGAATTCCCTCATCCTTAAGCAAGGAGAGAATGGAACTCCAACTAGCTCTCTCGTAATTCAATGCATGCTGCTGAAACTTCCAGTTGCGCTTTCGAATCCATTCATCTCCATAAATGAGCCTAAGTTCAGACCCTTTAACCTTTTGAGCCATATAATGTATATTGTTCATTAAGAACAAGTGCTGCAAGGAAGCTTCCTTGTATAACTTGGACTTCTCATCAAGGTTGCACTCCAAGATTGAAGCGACTGATCGGAAGTGGAGGGCCATTGAGGAAACTCTAGGTGGAGACTCCTGAATTTTGCTATCCTCTAATGTATCTGGGCTCATGTCGGGTGACAGTGAAATGGCATCCTCTTCCTCTCGGTCCTTCAGAAGCAGATTAAGGGTGTCACCGTAATCAGTAAGAGTCCTAATATAGTTCATGACATATCTGGTCAAGGGATGAATCCCACCACCTACGAAAGGGGTTGATGATGCATTTGATGCAATGGCATTTTCAAATTCAAGAAATGTTGTCCTCACACAATCGCCTAATCTCTTTAGAACCTCATGACACTCAGTTCTAACAAAGGAACCAACCTCATCTGAATACAAAGCATCTATGTCCGGCAAAAGATCTGCCAGAACCTCGTACATGTCAAGAATACGAAATAATTTCTCAGGTTGGTGGGGGCCAATGGACATGGCTTCACCAAAATTCAGAAGCTGCAATATTGAAGCCTTTGATGCAACAACAAAACAGGTCAGACTGGTTTCTCCCTCCCCGAAAATCTGGTCACTGAGCCACCTCTCGCTTGCAAGATACACCCTAACAAAGATTTTCACAGCCCAAATCCATCGTTTGATTTTGGAGTTCAAACTACCCCACTCCATTCTCAAAACATCCTCAATGCTCAGTCTTTCCATTTCAAGAATGCACAGACACTCGTCTAAGGCATCCCTTCGAACAATGGTATAGGCATGGGAACATTCCTGGTCATAGTTTGCAGCAAACATTAAGTTTGCAATGCATCTGATATCCTGGACCACTTCTGGATGGACTAAATCAATGATGTGCTCCTCCGATGCTCTGCTGACGCTGTCTCTTCGGAGCGATTCTTCAACCGACTCATCACCTAAGGAGACTATAGAGCTTTCATCAGTGGCATCCTCTTCACTGGACCGAAAGGAGACATATTCTCGCTCAAAAGGCTGCCTGTTCTGGATTAGCAAGTTCTTGAACTCGTCCTCAAGTCGTGCCATAGCTGTCTGAAGAACACTGCAAGCCATTAGCAGAAACTTGTACTCTTGATCCTCTTTGCTCAAATGCATACTCTCCAACCTTTCAATCAACTGGCGAGCCTCATCTGCAGCATTCAGATATTCAGATGCCTCTTCTTGTCCTGGCTCCCAAATCATAGAATGATCTTCCTCCCATCTCATTATTTTCTCCTGAATGGCATTAAGCCTATTTCCGATCACGCTAACTCCCCCTTCCTCCTCCTCTCCTCCTTTCCCATCCTTCCCTTCCTCCGTCTCACTGGATTTGGTGATGGAGGACAATTGATTGCCAAGATCTGCCAAAATCTTTTTGGCATCACTAGTGAGGGTCTTATTTGATCCCAATGCCTTCACGAGATGTCTTGCTGCAGCAATTAAGTTTTCCTCTCTTTCTAGCTCCGGAATCACAGGCTCAGACTCCTCTATGGCCATAGAGAAACAGACCCCAAAAAACAACCAATTTATAAAGAAATACAATTATACCTTTTCCAATTCCAATGTTCAGATTGAACCCAGATCTTGAAATTCTCCACTTCCCCGCTATAACTAGGAACTCACCAGAAGAATTTTAGCAGGACTCACCAATCAAAACCCAGAATGAATAGGGCAGAGGAGAAGCCTATTATGCCTGCGCAAAAACAAAGACCATGGCTCTCAAAGATGCACAACAAAACCCATTACAATAAGGAGCAGATACCCATGTTCAAAATCCAGAACTGAAACAAGAACAATAAGAGAAGCAAGAAGAGGATTGTTATAACCTACCTCTCTACCTCCAGGATTTCAATCTTGAGCAACTGAACGTTCCCAGATAAACTTCCCAGTGAACAAGAAGTAGAAGATGCAGAACACACCGTGAATTTCAGTAAGATGTTTGTGGTGCCGACGAGAGCAATAAAGAGAAATAGAGAACTGTACGGTGTATTGACTTTTTTAATTACGGGAAGAATGAATCAATGAATAAAGCAACAAATTATTTGTTGGTTAAAAAAAAAAAAGCAACTGATTTTTTAGGGCTTTAAAAATCTTAGCCAGATTTTAAAATAAAAATTTAAAGCAGTGTGGGCTACGATTTTCTACGACCAATCTCAATCTCACACTGACCCATGTCGCACCAACTTGTTACGGTTCTTAATTTTTCGTTTCCTAGTCTGGTTTTGTGACTTTGACCTCCCTAATTAATGCATTAACTGTTAGATGCCCTTTGTATATAAGTTTGAATGGTAGTTTTAAATTATATTAAATCAAACTCAATCTAGTCAGTTAATTTGTACAAAACAATGCTAAAAGTATTACTTTATTCATAATTAGTCATACTTTTTATAATTATATTTAAAATAAATAAATTATATAAATAATTACATTTAATTATTATTTTTTATATTATTTACGTACCATCTTTTTATATCTTATCTATTTTCGGACGCGGTTGAACTGGAAAAGAAAATGGTATGAATCATAAGAAATGGTCTTTCCTCGTGTAAACACTCAAACAACCAAAGCCCTATTTGCTTTTTACTTCATCGACTTCTTGTGGGATTGACAGAGACCTCTTGGACAAGTTTTCCTTTCGTTTCTTGTTTGCAATTTTTTTTGGGGGAAACTGTATAATTTGTACACTTTTCTTTTTATAAAGCCACCTACAAATTATGTGACATCATTTCTCTGTTTTTCTCTTGGGATCTTTTTTCTAATTATTTCCTCTTCTACTTTTATTTGCTTACGCACTCATGGAGGGAAAAAAGAGGTAATAAAATGAGAATTTGGTCAAGAATTTAGCAGAAGATGCGGTTTAAAGTCTACAAAATGCGCTTTATTGTGTTCTTTTTGGCTGGATCACACTTTGTAGTTATGCAAATCAAAATCCACCAATTGAAAGGACAGTAAAGACTAATGCCTAGTTGATTACAGGCTTGACAAGCGTTGGTTTTTACCATTTTGTTGATGCAGTATTGTTTCGCAGGATTATTTATCGTTGACTGCTTCGAACCAAACCAATTTTCGTTATTATTCCCAAGATATGACCTGATTTACTTTTAATAGCGATCATACTTGAAGTTTAAAAAATATTTGTTATTAGGTTTTTAAATAACTACAAAAATTTTTTGAAAGGCTGAGCTACAAAAATTTTTTGAAAGGCTGAGCTACAAAAATTTTTTGAGCATTAAAGTCTTTTGGCCGTTGGATTGTTATATGTAAAACAGCCCTTGGGTTACAAACCTTAATTGATGAAGTTATTAGAACGGATGCAATTCAATGGCCAAAAAGACCGAGCGCTTAAGCTTTATGGAGCACAACCCTTATTTTGAAACACTCAGTTATGTGATGGTTGAGAAGTATAAATTCACTTATTATATTTTTATTGAAAATTTTGATAACAAATACTTAATAACTATACTTAAATTTTATCCCTTTTATAAATCTACAAACACAAATTAGGGTAAGCTAAGTTAATCCATATAGATAATTTTAAATATACCCTTACAATATTTTTTTAAAAAATTATTGTACTATAATTGTTATAATATGTAATGTTTGATGAATTGAACATATGACGGAAAATAGTTATGCTCGACCATTTGTGATAATCGTCCCATCATTAGGGTGGATCTACACATGTTAAGAGTGCTATCACCAAAAAAAAAAAAAATTGGGTGAAGTAGAGAAAGTAAATAAGTGAGTTTTAAAGAAGTGAGGTAAGACACCTTTAAATATTAAGGAATACATCAACTCAATGTGGGTTGCATCTTTAAAATCATTTAAAGAACAACTTAATCATAATTGATGCATAAATTGAATAAAAAATTCTCTTACTTACAATTTAAAATAAAAACTTAAATATCTCGGTTGTAAGCCCCCCGTAGAGCATTACTTTGTAAGTTCAGTTTTTCAAATGGGAGCCATTTGACAATGGTATATATGTCCTTCTTCCAGAATATTCCATGATTTACGCTCGAACATTAGTAAACTGTTGCACCTATTTAGAGTAGATGAGGAGGGAGATTTGATGCAAGCTCGAGTACTTATCAATATAAAATTTATTATAAAGTACATTTTGTTAATAATTTTTTAAGTAATTGTTGTGACATTTGAAGAGTATTAAAGTCTAGCATATTCCTATTATATATCACATCAGGTATTACATTTAATAACTACATCTTAAAGTGAATGAGCTAATCGAATTCATTTATCACACCCAAGAAGTAGAATATATAGTTTAAATTACATTGGCCATTTTTAGAGTATAAATAATCACAGATAATTCCCGCTCTTGTTAGATTTGTTCATAAACATAATTAGATAAAAGCAAACTGTAAATATTATAACTATAAATAATAAGGAAAAAATGTAATTTTTTAAAATACGGGATCAAACGACCATATGCTGTGCACAGGATCCTATGCAAACATCTTGTGTTCAACTACATCATGTAGCCTCCATATTTATTTATTTATTTGGTTTATATTTTGTTCTTTCTCCTAAAATATGTACCTGCCAAGGATTAAATACGATAGAGAAGCCAAACCATCCTTCTCACCCTCATTATTGATATCCATCAAGTGCATATCAGATGTTCCGAAATCAACTTAGAATATATGTTATATTGATAAGCATGAAATTTATATGTTTTAATTCCCCTAACTTAAGTATTTTAAATGTTAAATAAGGCTTAATGGATTTACTTAGGTGGATAATTGATTTTAGTGGCCATTTTTGCACCTTATGAATTAATTTGCAAAATTATTGAGTTTTAATGCATGAATTCCTTTTCAATAATTTTTTGGCTGTTTCTACTTAACACTTTTCATTCTTTTATGTAGATTTCAATGGCTAAATGATGTTCGAATGAGAACTTGAGTTAGAGAAGAGAAGGGGAAGAATTAGGCCTCAATTGTACTTCTTGTTATAGCTTAAAAATGGGAGAATGAATTATGGTTGGCACATGAATGGGATGCTCTCTCATTTCATGCATTATATGCATGCACATTCACATGAAGCTATGGTCACTCACGTTACATAATCATGCTGCACTTTTACCTTATTCCTACGTCCATTCATTCACAAGGCTGCACATCATTCACACATGCAAAGAAACACGTGAGGTGAAGCCACAAGGTCATGAAGCTGAGCATGAAAGACTACGTGAGAAAGAGCTTGGGAGCAACACGAGCTATGGAAGCTACACATAAACAAACACGTGGGTGGCAGCATGTAATTCATTGAGGTGCAGAACCTGTGAGATGTTAATGTGGGAAGAAGCGAATTGAAGCTAGAAGAAGCCTTGAGCAAATGGATGAAGAAGAACCTACAGCTTGGTAAGGCTAGAAACACATTAGAAAGCCATGGGTTTTAGAGAGAAGAATAAGACATAATCAAAAGCAAAACACACGCTGCAAGCTGGAAGAACTAAACAAAGAAGCCACGGGTTCTAGCTAAGGAGTTGCATGAAGCTAAGGTACAGAGCATGCAGGAGCTTACGTGGACTGGATGAAGCATGAAGAACAGAAGTTTCACGTGGAAATAAATGAAGAGCAGATGGCAAAAACAAGGAAGCTCGAGCTTGCATGGAAAGAAAAGAGAAAGAAGCTAAGTCTTTAGCTCGAGAGAAGCAAGATGAATGCGAAAAAGAAGTAGCTGGATTTAAGCGAAGTGCAGAACGAAAAGAAGCCATGAGTTTTTAGTTTAAAGAAGAAGCTTGGAAGGAGCTTGGTTTTGACGTAAAAGGAGACTGCATGAGGAAGCTCAACGCTATGCAAAATACATGGAAGAAAGTGAGTTGAAAACAAAGCACGAGGGAACCTTGGCTGAACGAGGAAAACAAGCTGAAGCATGCATGAGCTGGGAGAAATAGCTACGAGTAATAGGAGAAAGAAGGAGCTAAAGTAACAAGCTGAAGTTCAAACGAGAAAAAAACTGGAAGCTGAACGTGGTTTTGCATGAATCTTGATATTATATTCAATATGGAATGAAGTGGGACCCATCATATATATATAGAATAAACAAACATGAATAAAAAAAGGCTGGAGATGTGGGAAGGGCTGACGTTAAGAAAAATAACGAAAAGAAGAAGCTTGGGCACGTGATTTTTTAATAGAGAGAAGCTTCATTCTAACACGTCTCCTTCGTTCATTTACGCCTCTCATAGTCCAATTCAATCACGCCTCAAACTCTTAGCAAATCCTTGCCTATTTATTGAGGCCACCATTCTTCCATTCACTCCACGCCTCCACTACATCTCCATTCCATCCATCCATCCAACGCCACATCCACACCATTCATCTACCATCCATCACACCCTCTTCATTCAATCCATCTTCCATACTCATTCTCCACTCCATCTTCCATCTCCACCATCCCATGATTTTCTAATCCATCTTGAGGCTAGCTAGGAGGAAGACCTTGGAGAAGCTTGAATCCATGAAAGAATAATTCAGAATTTTGGCTAAGAATTTCCTTATTTTTCCTACACTTTTTCTCTTTCATTTATTTTCTTGGTTAAGATGTATTTGATAAGGGATTTGTGTAATTATAATTAGTGGCTGGTTAGACACTAATTAGGAAGTATTTTTGTTGATTAATTGATCTGATTAATTTCAATATTATCTGAATTCCATGTATGCTTCGAAGGTGTTCGATAAAATACATGAGTGAGCTTAATTGTTTAATTTGAAGATTCCTTAATGTTTAGTTGGTTAATTAAATATTAGGATGATTCAGAGGCTAATCAAATTAGTTAATAAATCAAATTGAGTGTTCAAGATCTTAAAAACAAGAATTGACAATTTAATGCAGAGTTGAGGTTTCAATTCAACGTTAGATCGTTAATCTCTTGAATCTTGCGTGGTAACTCAAGATAAATTGTTATGAACACATTTAGGAACTCTTAGGCCAGAATTAATCACAATTAGAATAGGATAAGGATAGTGGATACCAAGGGACGAATCCAAAGCTAGTCACAAGACGATAATTCACCCAATTAGGTAGCAATTAGGAATTTTTAAATTCAATTTAGTTTTTGCTTAGTTTAATTAAATCAAAACCCCCTTAGTTTAGAAATTTTTAGAGTATTTTAATATTTGAAAAACTCAATTAAACATTGAACGCCAATTCCAAGGGAGATGACCTAGGTTGTGCCATTAGCTACATATTCTATCAGCCTAGTATTATTTTGAGGGTTATGCAACGATCCACTCATATATCTGCCACAGTAAATTCCCAAAAATATAAAAATAGTCTGACCCTAACTTAAATCTAACACATAAATTGAATCCTTATTCACTTATATGTCTCTTTTTTTATTTAAAATTAAAGGTATGGCTTAATAATTGACAAAAGATTTTCAATTTAATTTCTCCTCATGAGATGATTTT
Organism: Erythrophleum ivorense; assembly: GCA_026724425.1. Taxonomy (NCBI): domain Eukaryota; kingdom Viridiplantae; phylum Streptophyta; class Magnoliopsida; order Fabales; family Fabaceae; genus Erythrophleum; species Erythrophleum ivorense. The sequence goes on from JAIUCV010001493.1 coordinate 87,553, forward strand.
AAAAGCAAAAAAAAAGAACCTGAAGTACGATAATCATTCTTATTTGTATTATGACTTCTCTCTCAAATTTTGAACTTTTGGTGAAGAACTTGGTAACTATCAATAACAATAACAATTTTTCGCCCTGAACCACATCGAGTGATGCGTATTGAATTGTGTACATATTTTGAAATACCATAATCAATACTTAATAGCAACTAAACCAAGCTAGATTCTGTCTCAAACATGCAATATAGTTGCTAAAACATGGACGTTCGGATTTTTTGCGAATATTTTCGTATATTGCTTCTTGACTCACAACAAATATATAAATACATTTACATCCAAAAGTCTAGGTAATAGACTTTATCTTTGAGGATATGATTTCCTCTAATTCAACATATTATAATATAAACAAGTTAACCCCAAAAAAAAAAACAAGATAACAGAAAAACTTTATCTCATATGCTAACACTCCCCCTCAAGTTAGAGCATAAATATCTATCATGTCCAATTTATCAATTTCACTATTGAAGATTTTTGCAAACACTGCTTTTGTAAGAATATTAGCCAATTGGTTGTCAAATTGAACAAATAGGAACAAGATTATTCCTTGATAAATTTTTTCTTTTTATGAAATGGCGATCTACTTAAACATGTTTTGCATGATCATGTTGTATGGGGTTTTGTGCAATTGAATTTCAATAGCAGCTTTATTATCACAATAAAAATTCATAGGTTTTGAATATTCAATTCTCAAATCTTTCAAAACACCTTTAATCCACAATAGTTCACAAACTCCATGAGCCATGCCACAAAAATTTGCTTCAGCACTTGATCTAGCCACAACTTTCTGTTTCTTGCTTCTCCAAGTAACAAGATTCCCTTCTACAAACATAAAGTACCCGAATGTGGATCTCCTTGATATTTGATCACCTGCATAATCAGAGTCTGTATATCCTTTTATGTTTGACATATTGTTCTTTGAAAACAATAAGCCTTTACCTGGGGCACCTTTAAGGACCTTAGAATACGAGATATTGCATTCATATGGTCCTCACTAGGTGCTTGCATAAATTGATTCACAACACTCACTACATATGCGATATCTGGCTTAGTATGTGAAAGATCGATTAATCTTCCTACCAACCGTTGGTATTGACCTTTGTCCGTTGGAATTTGATCAGGATAAATCCCAAGTTTATGGTTCATTTTAATGGGTGTGTCT
>JAIUCV010001494.1:0-88683 GCA_026724425.1 Erythrophleum ivorense
TGTCCATCTAAATGAAAAGTTTAAGAATACAGTTATTGTAATTTTCTCTCAATTACCCCACCAAACCATTTCATAGTTAAAGGGTTTATTCAGTAAAATACTCATCTTCGATTACTAGAAAGTTACTTTCTTTCATGACTTTGCTATTTTTAATACCAACTTAGTTAAATGATTTGTCTGAAATTTTCATCAAGTACCTTAATCCAACCAAGAATATGTAATCAAAAATTTAATACAGTTGAATCTTTTATAACAAACTCAAGAGTTTTGTATGACATTAAAAATAAAAATAAAAATAACTCTACTAATAAATATTTTTAAAATTAGATCGGTCATTGAACTGGTGAAATCGCTGGTTCATGGTTCATTGGTTTAATCATGATCAAACCGATGATAATTAAATAAATATATATTATTTTATATATTAAAATTTTAAGATAATAAATAATAACAAATAAATTTTAAAACATATTATGATTAATTATAATTTATACATAAAAATAAATCAAACCCAACAAAATATTTAGTTTTTAATTTGTTTAAAATACATTTACTTAATTTTAATAAAAATATATGAATTTTATTTTTGATTCATATGTAATATATTAAAACTTTGCAAGCAAGACTAAGACAAGCAAGATGCTTTAATGGCAAAGATGTGGTTTTGCCATATAATTGCATTTTATTACTAATGAATTTACCAGTTCAATGTAGGAGGCGCTCATCTTACTCATGGAAGACGGGGGTTTGAGACATGAGATAATGCAATTTTGCAAGAAAAATGCAGACCAGTTCAACCGCAATGATGCAATTTTGCAAGAAAAATGCAGACCGGTTCATCTGCGATTTCAAAGCCGGTTTTTGACTGAGTTTGATCAGTTCTGAGTCATATGTTGACCGGACAAGTTGTTGGTTCACCGGATAGTCTGGTCCGGTTCTGATAAGCATGCTGTTATTTTACTCGGTTTTTTTTAATTTCTTATGTGCTTCTAGTGCCAATTTGGTAGAAATCACCATAGCAGAGCAAATTTAGATCCTGAAGTAAGCTTTACTTTGAACATAGAGCCGTGTTTTGCATTTATAAAGGGCCCATTTTTATACAAAATTATTACTTCATACTTTTACATACAAATTAGAGAGAATATCCTGTAGTATTAACTCTAGTGTTTCTGTAAAGAAATTTGCAAACAAATAATGGCAAAGAGCAGGATGTATTTTGTTTATACGAGGAGCAGTGTACGTAGCAAACAGAACATTAAAATAAATACAATGTAATCAGCTGAAGTTGTGTCAGCAACCATGCTTACATCAATAACTTCATTGATTGCAACAAACTTTGTCATTCTCTTCAACATTATAAAAACTTCTAATTTAAATCGAGTTGCCTAATTTTGTTTTCATTATTTAGTTGCACCTAAGAATGAGCCAAGAAATATCCCCCTAAGAGGCTAACATTTCAGACGGTTTATTAATCTGAGCTCAGGAAGTTTGTTTGTTGCAATTTAATAAAAGACACTTCAAAAAGGCTCATTTTTTTCAATTTGAAAACAAGCCAGCAATTACTTAGCTTCAATTAAATGCTGCTGAAACATGCTATATCAGTTTGCCTAATCAAGATAAAGGAAACATATGAAATGTCTTAAGCGTGTCTAGAAATTAAAATGAAAACAATGAAAATCATTAGACAGACATTAGGTTTTGAATTGAACCATTCAAATGATCCTTCTTGATATTTGACAAGGACATTTAAGACATCATCAGATGATCCTTCTCACCTATGTCTTTAAACTAGACCCCATTTGGCTAACCTTTATCAATAATTTCTCAACCAAAGGGTTTTCCTAAGTCATCTCTTCCATCTATATATGGAGTCATGGTTTGCAGTCACAAGAAAGTCGAGTCCTTAAAATTTTTTAAGCATCAAATAGTCTCTTAAAATAAGCACTTTGAAATTACTGATCTCTTTTACTTCCCCAAATAGGAATTCAAAACAATGGGTTTTCATTTGCCCTGAATTCGAACGTGTGTGGATGTCCCAAGGCGCTATGTTGCAGTGTATATAGGAGAGAACCAGAAGAGGTTTGTGATTCCAATATCATACTTGAACCAACTTTCATTTCAAGAATTACTGAGTCAAGCTGAACAAGAATTTGGGTATGATCATCCAATGGGTGGTCTCACAATTCCTTGTACAGAAGATATCTTCCTAGACCTCACTTCTCGCTTGTATAGGTCATAAAAGAGACCGAGACTCAGAAAAACTAACATGGCCTAACAATATTATAAATCTTTTTCATCATTCTTCTTTGTCCCTCCCCAGGAAGTGGAAAGATGCATGCAGATACAGAAATTAATGAATAGATATATCTGTTATTAGTTTCATTTCCTTCATCAAAATTTCATTGGTCTTTTGCTTATCTCAATGTTAGTTGGATTGTCCTTCATCTTTGGTAGACTAAAATTGATTGTGCAATCATGGTGTATGAACCTAGCTATGGAATAAGGATCAAATCGAAAACCTTATAGATGATCTACTGGGGTAGCAGAGTTTTCTTTCTTGATTATTGACTTTGTCCCGGGCTAATGAAGATCTTACATAGATATGTAAATTCAAATTCATGAACTAATTCCCAACTTGTTGATAAATGAGAATTATGAGATCATTTAAGGAAAACATTGTTGATTACTGCATAACAAGAGGATCATAAGACTAATAACTACGTTTTATTCATATTCCAAAATGCAAATTTCAAAAGACATCTTATTCTTTTAATGATAGTTGAAAGATAAAGGAAACATACATACTATTTCTGTCGCAGCTGCCACAGTACACCAATGAATTATTTATTGATTGCATTATAGTGAAATCTAAGTCAAAGAACTTAGCATTAATAATTATAATTACATACTAGAATTGCTGAAGAACATTCACATGCCATTCATACACAATATATTTAACATGAATTTTCAGAATATAATAAATTATTACAAACCAAACCAAATCATAACAGTTTGCACGAAGTAACCTTTCCATGGTACTGAGGGAGTTCATTTTACACTTGAAAGATGAATAAGTAAGAGCAGCATAAGCGCAAAACGAACTTCCATGCAAGATAGTTATAAGATGGATGCTATTAGTTTTAGATTGAAAAAAAAAAAAGCATACATTACTGCAGCTTTTAATTGTAACTTAGACTATAATGATGACAGCTTATTTAATAAGAAGACAATACTGTACTTCAATCAAACATCTCTTATGTACCATAAGTTTCCCTATATATCTGTTTGCAGGGAAAAAAAAAAGTGAGATATCTCTATAAAGCACGTCAATAATGCCATGTGTCAGCTAGTACATTGTTGAAACAGAATATATTAGGCCTCAAGAAGGTGGAATCAAAAAGGCTTCATCTACAAAATTTGGTGAAGTGCCAAAGGGATATCTTGCAGTGTATGTTGGAGAGAAAATGAAGAGGTTTGTGATCCCTATATCATACTTGAACCATCCTTCATTTCAAGAGTTGCTAAATCAAGCTGAGGAAGAATTTGGGTTTGATCATCCAATGGGTGGCCTCACAATTCCTTGCACAGAAGATGTCTTCCTGTATATTACTTCTAGCTTCAATGGGTGCTAACTTGCACAGAAAATAGACTAACATAGATGAGTCAACAATACAGTTTTGTAAAGTTTATTTCCCTTTTCTCTTTTCCCTACTTGGGAAGGTGGAAAATTGTTCGTATGAATGAGAAATTTATGAATTCGCACTTTTAACACAAATTTCAATCAATTGTGATTATTAAAGGCATTTAACTTTGAGTTTAAATGATTGAATTTATATTCTCATCTTGTAGCAAAATTGAGGGAAAAAAAAATTATACTCTTAGCTCCCATAAAATCCAATCAAGAATTTGCTTAGGGGTACCAAAGACTTGCAGAAAAGTGCAGGTAAATCTTAGGAAACCCCAACAAGAATTAACAAAACATTTTTGTTTAAAGACTTAAAAATAGATCTACATTTCATAAGCAAGTCCTTTACTAAAAATGAATGTATTTTCTTTTTTCTCAACTCAGTAATTATATTTTATAAGGGAAGCGCCAGCATCATTTCTGCTTCCGTTTTCATTGATACTATCTCAAATTTATAAAAATATGTGGATGCAAGAGCTTGTAGGACTAGCAACTATATTAATTTTCCATGGTCCACTTTGTTATTTATAGATTTTTCTGAACCAGCTTTTTTGGTGCATTGTGGCCACTGGGGTAAGTCCTATGTGACATGAGATCATATTTCATCCATAAAGGTAAGACTATAGATATTCTGCAAATTTGGTCAAGTCATAGCCCCTTCTTGTCAGATTTGATGTATAATATGTGGTTCATTTTGTTTCTGGTATCAACACCATAGAATTAATATCACATGTACTTCTCTTTGGTGTTCCCTCTCTGTTTATATGAGGGCCCATTTCTTCATTATATTGGCGATTCTTCAATTATCTAATTAGTCAAGCAGCATCTTCAAATGAATTATCGAGTCAAGCTGAACAAAAATTCGGGTGGGTGGCCTCACAATTCCTTGTGCAGAAGATAACCTCCTAGATCTCACTTCTCGCCTGTATAGGTCATAAAGGAGACCAAGACTCTGAAAAACCAACATGGTCTAAAAATATTGTAAATCTTTTTCATCATTCTTTTTTTCCCTCGCTGGGAAGCAGAAAGATGTTTTCATATACAGAAAATAACGAATAGATTTTCTGTTATTAGTTTGATTTCCTTCATGAAATTTTCATTGGCCTTTTGTTTATCTCAATGTTAGTTGGACTGTCCTTCATCTTTTGTAGAATAAAATTGACTATGGAATCATAGTGCATGAACCTAGATATGGAATAAGGATCAAATCTAAAACCTTATAGATGATCTACTGGGATAATAGAGTTTTTTTTCTTGATTATTCCTTTTGTCCCAGACTAATGAACATCTTATACAGATATGTAAATTCAAATTTAAGAACTAATTCCCAACTTGTTGATAAGTGAGAATTATGAGATCATTTAAGGGAAACATTGTTGATTACTGCATAATAAGAGAATCATAAGACTAATAACTACGTTTTATTCATATTGCAAAATGCAAATTTCAAAAGACATCTTACTTCTTCTTTTTTTATGATAACTACACTGCTGAATTATTTATTGATTGCATTTTAGTGAAATCTAAGTTAAAAAACTTAGCATTAATAATTATAATTACAGACTAGAATTGCTGAAGAACATTCACATACCATTTCATAGACTACACATTTAACCTGAGTTTTTAGAATATAATGAATTATTACAAACCAGACCAAATCATAAAAGGCACCAGAAAGTAATTTTTCCATGGTACCGAGGGCGTTCATTTTACTTCCATGAATGTTAGTTAAAAGATGAATACTATTAGTTTCAAATTGAAAGAAAAACAAGAAGGAAAAAAGAAAAGCAGGACCGTAAGATACAAATAATGAGAAAAAGAACATACATTACTGCAGCTTTTAATTGTAACTTAGATTATAAGCATGACAGATTGTTTAATAAGAAGATAACACTAGACTTCAATCAAACATCTCTTGTGTACCATAAGTTTTCCTATATATCTGTTTGCAGGAAAAAAAAAAAGAGATATCTCTATTAAGCACGTCAATAATGCCACATGTCAGCTAGTACATTGCTGAAACAGATCATATTAGGCCTTAAGAAGGTGGGACATATTGTTGATCCTTGAAAAAGACCCCTTAAGACAACACCATGTGATCTTTAATGAGCCCCTGTCTCCCTATAGGCCCTACCACATAGCCGCTCCCTCCGCCAATTATTCAAGCAACACAAATCCTTTCATTTATATATACTCATACTTGCATGCATTTGGAAGCAGCACAAATCTTTTACGATATCCTCAAGCACTCAAATTCAAACACTTCCTTCTAATTCTCTTCTTCAACACATTAAAACAATGGGTTTTCGTTTAGCTGGAATCAAAAGGGCTTCATCTTCAAAATCTGGTGAAGTGCCAAAGGGATATCTTGCAGTGTATGTTGGAGAAAAAATGAAGAGGTTTGTGATCCCTGTATCATGCTTGAACCAGCCTTCATTTCAAGAGTTGCTAAGTCAAGCTGAGGAAGAATTTGGGTTTGAACATCCAATGGGTGGCCTCACAATTCCTTGCACAGAAGATGTCTTCCTAAATATTACTTCAAACTTCAATGGGTGCTAACTTGCATAGAAATTAGACTAACATAGATGAGTCAACAATATAGTTTTGTATTGATTACTTCCCTTTTCTCTTTTCCCTTCTTGGGAAGTGGAAAATTGTTCATATGAATGAGAAATTTATGAATACACATTTTTAATGCAAATCTCAATCAATTTTGGTCATTAAAGGCATTGAATTTTCAGTTTAGATGATTGAATTTATATTCTTATCTTGTAGTAAAATTGAGGGGAAAAAAACTATATTCTCTGTTCCAGTAAAATCCAATCAAGAATTTGTCTGGGGGTACCAAAGGCTTCTACAGAAAAATGCAAGTAAATCCTAGGAAACCATTAACAAGAATTAACAAAACATTTTAGTTTAAAGTAAATTATATAGATCTCTCCTAAATTTTACTAAAATTACACAAACCTCCCTCTATTTTCAAAATATACACAAATCTTCTCTAAAACATAAAGTTACCTTACAAAAATTTAAAATAAGGTAACTTTTTGTTTTAGGGAAGGTTTGTGACCAAAATTTAGGATTGGACTAAAGTGTAGGACAACATTTTGTTTTGAGGGAAATCTGTGTATATTTTAAAAATAGAGGGAGGTCTTTGTAATTTCACAAAGCTCCCTAAATTTCAACAAAACTTAATTAATTTCAACAAAATTTAAGGGAGCCTTGTGAAATTGACTCTTTTATTTGAGGCTTAAAAATAGATCTACACTTCATAATCAAATCCTATAATAAAAATGACTGAATTTTCTTTTTCTCAACTCATTAATTATATTTTATAAGGGAAGAGCCAGCATCATTTCTGTTTCCATCGTTGATATTATCTCAAATTTGTAAAAATACGTGGATGCAGGGGTTTGTAGGATATTATAGAGTCTTGGTTTGGATATTATAGCATCATTTCTGTTTCCATCGTTGATATTATCTCAACCATATGGTTTTCCAAAGTCCTCTCTTCATATATCTATAGAGTCTTGGTTTGCAGTCACAAGCAACTCAAGTTCTTAACATTTTCGAAGCATCAAATAGTCTCTTAAAACAAGTCCATTGAAATTACTGATCTCTTGTACTTCACCAAAATAGCAAGTCAAAACAATGGGTTTTCATTTGCCTGGAATTCAAAGGCGTGTGGATGTCCCAAGGGGATATGTTGCAGTGTGTGTAAGAGAGAACTAGAAGAAGAGGTTTGTGATTCCATTATCATACTTGAACCAACCTTCATTGCGAGAATTACAGAGTCAAGCTGAGCAAGAATTTGGGTTTGATCATCTCATGGGTGGTCTCACAATTCCTTGCATAGAAGATATCTTCCTAGATCTCGCTTCTCACTTGTATAGGTCATAAAAATGACCATGACTATCGTAAATCTTTTTCATCATTCCTTTTTGTCCCTTCCTGGGAAGTGGAAAGATGTATTCATATACAGAAATTAATGAAAAGAGTTTTCTGTTATTAGTTTCATTTCCTTCATGAAATTTTCATTGGCCTTTTGTTGATCTCAATGTTAGTTGGATTGCCCTTCATCTTTCGTAGAATAAAATTGATTGTGGAATCATAGTGCATGAACCTAGTTATGAAATAAGGATTAAATCTAAAACCTTATAGATGATCTACTGGGCTAGTAGAGTTTTCTTTCTTGATTATTCCTTTTGTCCCAGACTAATGAATATCTTAAATAGATAAGTAAATTCAAATTTATGAACTAATTCCCAATTTGTTGATAATTGAGAATTATGAGATCATTTAAGGGACACATTGTCGAGTACTGCATAACAAGAAAATCATAAGACTAATGACTATGTCTTATTCAATTTGCAAAATGCAAACTTCAAAATACACATTTTTGTTTTTTTAATGATAACTGAAAGATAAAGGAAACATACATACTATTTCTGTCACTGATGCTACAGTACACTAATGAATTATTTATCGATTGCATTTTAGTGAAATCTAAGTTAAAGAACTTAAATTAATAACTATAATTACAGACTAGAATTACTGAAGAACATTTCACATACCATTTCATAGACTACATATTTAACCTGAGTATTTAGAATATAATGAATTATTACAAACCAAACCAAATCATAACAGCTAACACCGAAGTAATTTTCCCTGGTACTGAGGGAGTTCATTTTACTTCCATGCATGTTAGTTATAAGATGAATACTATTAGTTTCAGATTGAAGAAAAAAAAAACAAAACAAAACAAAAAGAACAAAAGACAAGCAGGACTGTAAGATACAAATAATGAGAAGAGCATGCATTACTGCAGCTTTTAATTGTAACTTCGACTATAAGGATGACAGCTTGTTTAACAAGAAGACAACACTGACTTCAATCAAACATCTCTTCTGTACTATAAATTTCCCTATATATCTGTCTGCAGGGAAAAAAAAACAGCGAGATATCTCTGTTAAGCACATCGATAATGCCACATGTCAGCTAGTACATCGCTGAAACAGATCATATTAGGCCTTAAGAAGGTGAGACATATTGTTGATCCTTGAGAAAGACCTCTCAATACAACACCATGTGACCTTTAATGAGCCCCTGTCTCCCAGTAGGCCCAATCACATAGCCCCTCCCTCCACCAATTATTCAAGCAACACAAATCCTTTCATCTATATATACTCATCCTTGCATGCTATCAGAAGCAACACAAATCTTTCACAATATCCTCAAGCATCCAAATTCAAACACTTCCTTCTTATTCTCTTCTTTAACACATTAAAACAATGGGTTTTCGTTTAGCTGGAATCAGACGGGCCTCATCTACAAAATCTGGTCAAGTGCCAAAGGGATATCTTGCAGTGTATGTTGGAGAGAAAATGAAGAGGTTTGTGATCCCTATATCATACCTGAACCAGCCTTCATTTCAAGAGTTGCTAAGTCAAGCTGAGGAAGAATTTGGGTTTGATCATCCAATGGGTGGCCTCACAATTCCTTGCACAAAAGATGTCTTCCTGAATATTACTTCCAGCTTCAATGGGTGCTAACTTGCAGAGAAATTAGATTAACGTAGATGAGTCAACAATACAGTTTTGTAAAGATTATTTCCCTTTTCTATTTTCCCTACTTGGGAAGTGGAAAATTGTTCATATGCATGAGAAATGTATGAATTCTCATTTTTAATGCAAATCTCAATCAATTTTAATTATTAAAGGCATTGAACTTCAGTTTAGATGATTGAATTTATATCCTTATCTTGTAGCAAAACTGAGGAAAGAAAAAGAATTATATTCTTTGGTTCAGTAAAATCCAATCAAAAATTTGTTTGGGGGTACCAAAGGCTTCTGCAGAAAAGTGCAAATAAATCTTAGGAAACCCTCACAATTATAAACAAAACATTTTTATTTAAGACTTAAAAATAGATCTGCATTTCATAATCAAACCCTATAATAAAAATGGCTGTATTTTCTTTTTCTCAACTCAGTGCATCATCTCTGTTTCCGTCTTCATTGATATTAACTCAAAGTTATAAAAATACGTGGATGCAAGAGCTTGTAGGACTAGCAACCACATTAATTTTCCATGCTCCACTTTGTTATTTATAGATTGTTTTTTGGACCAGCCTCTTTGGTGCATTTCTGGAGTAAGTCCTGTGTGACATGAGATCATATTTCATCCATAAAAGTAAGACTATAAGAGTTTGTAAATAGATATTCTGTAAATTCGGTCATGTCATAGCCACTTCTTGTCAGATTTCATATATAATATGTAATTCATTTGGTTTCTGGTATCAACACCATAGAACTAATATCACATGTACTTCTCTTTAGTGTTCCCTCTCTGCTTATAGAAGACCCCATTTCTTTATGATATAGGCGATTCTTCAATTCTCTAATTAGTCACGCAGAATCTTCACATAAACTTGTTAGTTCTTTTAAGGCCACAACAAATGATATTCTGGTGACTGCTCTTTCGCTATTAAAGACCCTGCCCATTTTTGGAGGAAATCAAGAGAGTATCCTAATCCACAGAGTCATTGATCTATTTCTCCCCTTCAGTTATGTTTGTAAACCAAATATTAATAAAAAAAATTAATTTTGTGAGATATCAAATATAATTCCACTTATTCCCTTCAAATTTGTTGTCTAAACGATGTATGAACAAACATTAGGATTTATTCGAGATGGGCACCCTATTGACCTCTTTTTTACAAGTGGGGTATGCAGTTATTCCTATACAACTTCTTAATCCATAATGGAGACCTCTAAGACAATAATATGTGATCTCTCGTGGCACACACACAACACTTGTCTGTCTATACTCCCCATCCTATAGCCACCCTTTGACAATTATTTCTCTGGAAAATGGGCTTCTTGAGACCTTTAACTACTATAAATATACACTCTATCTTGCCCTCACAATTAATATAAGTCATTTCCATCCTCAAGAGTCAAAACTTAAAAACTACCTTGCTATTCTAGAAGAGAAACAGAAGAAATGGGTTTTGGTTTACCTGGTATCAGAAGGGCTTCGTTTACTGCTACCCAAGTAGCTTCAAAACCTGTGGAAGTCCCCAAGGGCTATCTTGCAGTGTATGTTGGAGAGAAAATGAAGCGTTTTGTGATCCCTATATCATACTTGAACCAACCTTCATTTCAAGACTCGCTGAGTCATGCTGAGGAAAAGTTTGGATATGACCATCTAGTGGATGGCTCACAATTCCTTGCAAAGAGGATATGTTCTTAGATATCACTTCTTGGTTGAATGGGCTATAACGCATAAAGAATCATGGAGACTGACAAAGATTTAGTAGACATTTTGTAAAGCATTCTATTACCTTGTGAAGTTTTTGTTTTCCATTCTTAGGAAGTGGAAAAAAGATTTTCCATCTGCATGAGATACTCGCAGACGGAGTGTTCTCTATTTTTTGTCCAATCACAATGAATTCAGCAACTCGAGTGGCTCTTTCATTTCTGTTTCTAACTACTAATTACAAAGCTTAAGCTTACTTTTTGTTGCAATTAGGACACTTCCCTGGATCATTCTCATAATTTTGAAGATGGTAAAATTGATTCTGAGGCAGACCAACATTGATAATGGACTAAAGATTGAAGGTTTGTTGTTCCCATAAATTTGAGAGACCTGCTTCGGTAGCCTTACGTTTTGCTCATAACAATGCCGGGTGGTTTATCCAGAGCAGTTTTCTTCTTTCTCTATTGAAGTATTAAGTATGTCTGAAATTTTCAAAAACTCAATTATCAGCTATATTTATGAAATTTCATTCCATATGGGTAGTTATCATATACATTGCTGGGGTTAAGTATATCATTAATAATATTGGAGCTAAGTTCTTGAGTAAATCAAGGATTCTAAATTAGCCAATCTAATAAGGTTTTTAAGCAAATCCCTTAAAACTTCAAAAATTTCCTTGTATTCTAAGTGCTTAAACACATCCCAAGATCGTATTGGTTTCTTTTTTCTTATACTTCTGTCACACTCTGTGCTCGCTTTCCCTTGAGGGAAATTCACAAGCTTTGGTTTGATTAACTGAATGAATCTTCATCTAGGCAAAGCAACTCAGTAAATCAACAAAATTCCAAATTTTGTAGCTTCATGAGGGTCGTTTATAAGGAGCTAGCTCTCTGCACAAGTATCCAAAATTTGCAGAGTATGGTATAGATGTAGCTCTTGCTCTACCTTTATTTATTATAAAAAGGGTGCAAGAAATCTATATAATCGCTCCAAATTGGAAAATTTTACTGCTTTCCCTCAAATGGTTGGCTCACTTGTAGGATCAGACCTCATGCATCCCATTTCCCAAGTATCAACAATACCAGTTAGGAAAATGTCACTGACTTGCAGTCCTTCTGTTGCCTCAAAACAATAAATAATGGCTATCTACTAGATTTCATGGTTTATATATCAGATTCCAAGTACTTGTAGCTTATCAATATGAAAAACATAACTGATATGTTTTGAGCATGTCTGAAACAAAATAATAGACCATAACATCGGCTAAACAATAATTAGGTTCTCTGCTTAGAGGTCTCTTTCACAAGGAGAAAAATGTACTGGCAGGTCCTTTGGAAGGTGGGGGGCATGAATTCTCAAACATCTTTAAGACAATACCATGTGAATAAGTGATCTATCATAAGCCTTTGTCTCAAACTAGACCCCACCAAATATCCCATTCACCAAATTCAGTAGACAATCGTTTCCACAATTTGAAGATCCGTTTATCTATATAAACTCACCCTGCCATTCTCAAGCAACTCAAGTTATTGGCATCTTCAAGCATAAGAACTCAGACATTTCTTTTTCTACTTTAATCTTTTGTGGAGAAACAAAAAATCAATGGGGTTTCGCTTACCTGGTACCAGAAGATCATCATTTTCTGCAACCCAAGCACTTTCCAATGCTGTGGAAGTTCCAAAAGGCTGTCTTCCAGTCTATGTTGGAGAGAAAATGAAGCGCTTTGTGATTCCCATATCATACTTGAACCGACCTTCATTTCAAGAATTACTCAACCAAGCTGAAGAAGAGTTCGGATATGATCATCCAATGGGTGGTCTCACAATACCATGCACAGAGGATGTGTTCTTAGGCCTCACTTCTCGTTTGAAAGGGCTCTAATTCATACTAAAGGAGACTGGCATAGATTAGTTGAGGCAATTTTGTACAGAAGGATTTTTTTTTTTTTGGGTCTTTCCTCTGCAAGTGGAAAAAGCCATCTGAATTGGATAGTTATGGACAGAAATTAGTGTTTTTATTTTGTCTTCGTCAGATCTCAATGAATTTTGTCCAATTTCAATGAATATATACACAAACAATGTCTTGCATATGCTTTTCAAATTTTGAATAGCAGACATTTCCGTAGCTTTGCAAGGATTTGTTTTGTTAATTATTATCCTTTCAAGAGAAGTGTACAATTTGTTCACCTGAAAAAAAGTAACACCTGTAATTTTTTTATCTGTCAAAAGATTTCCCAATAGAAATGTTGGTGATGATGATGCAATTAACTTAGAAAAAGATGTTACTACTAGGATTTGATTCCCTAGGAAAACTTGAACTTTTGTCATCTAAAAGTACTAATTCTTCAACTGTATTATTAATTGATTGCAATGAAAAGATACTTTATGGCACACCATTGGTTGACAGTTATAATTGACATTCACCTAAAAATCTACAGTTTAATTTTGAAGTCAAGCTCGTGCTGCTTTCATTGTAAGGTCACAGTTTCTATCAGAATCGGGAAAGATAATAAGATAAGTTCATTCCTAAAGGGAAAAAACAAAAAGTTCACTTTCTGAAATATACAATATAGCTCCATGGGTTGCCCTCCCATTGATCGTTCAAATATTACATGAGATGATAATTCAAGCTTTAACAGAGATTCAAAACTTTATGTTTTATCAGCTAATAATTTGTATACATGCGGAGAGAATCATCCGCCAAATCTATTAGTATGAGGTACAACTTTCAAGACGAGGATTGTCTAACAAGTTCAGTAAACTATCTAAAAAGAGAGTTTAACTTCAACACTAAGAATCTAATTTTATAAATAAAATAGGTTCTTAACTCTTTCACGTGGTAATGTCCTACAACTTTATGTACTTAAAATCTGTAGGCCACTATGCTAGGGATCATGTTATTTGTACTAGTTCTCTTGTTGCCTCCAGACGCTATGATCTAAAATAATCAACTGTGATATAATTTGTCATCCAGATTTTAGTTGGTAGCTTTAATATCAGCATTCAGCTGGGACATCAATTTGAAGAGAAAAACATGTGAGATGTCTAAAGCATGTCTACAAAATGGAATAGCCAATAACCAATGCATGAACAAAAATTAGGACTCACCTGTGCATATCTCATCTAATTCCAAGTGGATACGCTATTGACCTCTCTTTTACAAGATGGGGCATGCAATATTTATTCTTCTACTACATCATAATCCTTGATAGAGATCTCTAAGACAACCCCATGTGATCTCTCATGGCACACACAACCCCTGTCTCTCAATAGACCTCATCATATAGCAACCCTTTGACAACTACAAATATACACTTCCTCTTGCCTTCACAAGTAACACAAGTCATTCCCATCTTCAAGAATAAAAAGTTAAAGACTACCTTACTATTCTAGTTGAGAAACAAAAGAAATGGGTTTTCATTTACCTAATATCAGAAGGGCTTCATTTACTGCTAGCCAAGGAGCTTCAAAATCTGTGGAAGTCCCAAAGGGATATCTTGCAGTTTATGTTGGAGAGCAAGTTAAGCGTTTTGTGATTCCTATATTGTAGCTGAACCAACCTTCATTTCAAGACTTGCGGAGTCAAGCTGAGGAAGAATTCGGTTATGACCATCCAATAGGTGCTCTCACAATTCCTTGCAGAGAGGATGTGTTCTTAGATATCACTTCTCAGATGAATGGGCTATAAAGCATAATGAAGGAGACTGACATAGATTTAGTGAACATTTTGTAACATAGGCATTCTCTTATCTTGTAAAGATTTTTTGTTTTCCATTCTTAGGAAGTGGAAAAATTTGTCCATCTGAATGAGATATTCGTGAATAGAGTGTTCTCTGGTTTTTGTTTAATCATCACGAATTCAACAACTCAAGTGATTCCTCTGTTTCTGTGCATGCATTGAAACTAGTAATTAATTACAAAGATGGGGATTTTTCTGAAAAAGAAAACTAGTAAAAAAGCCTAATTTTTATTGCAATTAGGACCATTACCTGGATCATTCCCATAATTTTAAAAAAGGAACAAGTGATTCTGATGCAGACCCATCTTTAATAATGAATTAAGTTTGTAACAACTTCAATTTTTCTCATTTCAGCTAGCTCAGTGACCGAAGTGTGACATCAAAAATATTGGAGCTAAGTTCTTGAGTAAACCAAGAATTCTAAACAACTTAACCTAATGAGGATTTCAACAATTCGTTAAAACTAAAGAGATTCCCTTGTATCTAAGTGCTTAAATACTAAGATTGCAGGGTCAAATTGGTATCTTTTTCCTTATTGTTTTTTCTTTATACTGCTGTCAAACTGTGCGGTTCCTCTCCTTTAAAGGAAGCTTACAAACTTTGATTCCATCAATCGAATATTCATCTAGGCGAAGTAATTGAGTAGATCAACAATATTCCAAATTTTATATCTTCTGAGGCTCGGTTGTAAGACTACAGTATAGGTGGAGCTCTTGCTATAATTTTATTTGTTATAAAAGGCTGCAAGCAATCAATATAGTTTTTTTAAAATAAAAGAATAAATTTTATGGGAGAGAGAAGTAGAAAATCTATATATTCGCTTTAAAAAAGATTTTTTTTTAATAACTTCTTTTAGTCAAGTGTTTGGCTCACTTGTAGGATCATACGTTCTGCATCTCACTTTCGAAGTACCAATAATATCAGTTAAGAAAATGTCACTAAATTCCAGTCCTTCACTCGCCTCCAAACATTATGATTTTGCGACTGTCCACAAAATTTCATGGTCTATAGACCAGATTTCAAGTAGAGGTAGCTTATCAATATGAAAAACATAAGTGATATGTTTCGAGCATGTCTGGAACAAAGAAGTGGGCCATTACATCGGCTAAACAATAATTAGGCTCCCTTCTGTAAGGTCTCTTTCACAAGAAGGAAATTATGTTAGCAGCTCATTTAAAAGGTGGGGCATGAAATCTCAAACACCTTAAAGACAATACCATGTGAATATATGATGCCATAAGCCATCGTCTCAAACTAGATCCACCAAATATCCCGTTCTCTAACTTCAGTAGACAATGGTTTCCACAAGTTAAAGACCCTTTTGTCTATATATACTCATAATGCCATTCTCAAGCAACATAAGTTATTGGCTTCTTCAAGCATAAGAATTCAAATACTTCTTTTTCTACTTAAGTCCTTTGTGGAGAAATAAAAAAATCAATGGGGTTCCGCTTACCTGGTACCAGAAGATCATCATTTTCCGCAACACCTTCCAAGGCAGTAGAAGTCCCAAAAGGCTATCTTGCAGTCAATGTTGGAGAGAAAATGAAGCGTTTTATTACTCCCATATCATACTTGAACCAACCTCTTTTTCAAGAATTACTAAACCAAGCTGAAGAAGAATTTGGATATGATCATCCAATAGGTGGTCTCACAATTCCATGCACAGAGGATGTGTTCTTAGACATCACTTCTCGCTTGAATGGGCTTTGAATCATACTGGAGATGCATAGATTAGTTGAGGCCATTTTGTACAGAAGGAACCCTCTTAAATTTTTATCATTCCTCTGTCAGTCGAAAAAGCCATTTGAATTGGATAGTTATTTACAGAAATAAGTGTTTTTATTTTGGTCTTTATCAGATCTCAATGAATTTTGTCCAATTTCAATGAATATATATACACAAACACTGTCTTGCATATGCTCTTCAAATTTTAGACAACACTTAAAAGACCCATTTATCTATATATACTCACCCTGCCATTCTCAAGCAACACAAGTTATTGGCATCTCAAGCAGATGCAGAAGAATTCAAATATTTCTTTTTCTACATAAGTCCTCTGTGGAGACACAAAAAAATCAATGGGGTTCCACTTTCCTGGTAGCAGAAGATCATCATTTTCTGCAACCCAAGCAGCTTCCAAGGCTGTGGAAGTCCCAAAAGGCTATCTTGCAGTGTATGTTGGAGAGAAAACGAAGCGGTTTGTGATTCCCATATCATGATTGAACCAACCTTCATTTCAAGAATTACTGGGCCAAGTTGAAGAAGAATTAGGATATGATCATCCGATGGGTGGTCTTACAGTTCCATGCACAGAGGATGTGTTCTTAGATCTCACTTCTCACTTGAATGGGCTATAATTCATGCTGAAGGAGACGCTTAGATTAGTTGAGGCAATTTTGTATACAAGGCACTCTTTTTTCCTATCGGTGGAAAAAGCAATCTGGATTGGATAGTTGTGGACAGAAAATATTGTTTTTCTTTTGGTTTTTTGTCAAATTGCAATGAATTTATCCAATTTTAATGCTTATATACACAAACCACAATCTTGTATATGCTCTTCAACAGATCATTGTAGCTGCAAGGAATTACCTTCAAAACCAGTTACTAAGATAATTAAGTATAACACTATTATGCTTGTTGCTGTTGGTAAGATACCAGGTCTTACAGTATGTGTGATGCAAAGAAAGTACCATTAACTAAGTTTACGTTGAATAGTTAAATTTAAATAAAAATGAATTGTAAGTTTGGACGGAGGTAGGCTAAGTCACTAATGCTTTTATCTTTTACACCAGCCATTCATCTGGCTAGAAATTTGCCTAAATTGCAATGTAAGCAGATAAATTTGATTCACTGGTAAGACTGTTTCTTTAAAAAAATCAAGAACCTGATTTTCATGTTCAATAAAAGGAAAGAACCTAATGTAACTTCAACATAATGCCTTCCCTTTCCATAAGAATTAGTCTGTGTTTCCCTTGTAGGGAGGTATGTTCCTACATCCACAAATGCCTGAGATCCCCTTGTGACCTTAATTTCACATGGTATCCAGATATTTTCATTTTTCACAGAAAAATTGGGGCATTATATGCCCTAACATATATGCAGATTCAATCACAATCAAATTCTTGACGACGCATTGAAAGACAAAACCATGTGACGCATCCATCAAATGCTTGACTCCCCAATTTTTGTGTCTTTACATCCACACCACTAATTCTCCAGCTTCCTAAAATTTCTGTCACGCATCTATCTCATATATATACACATTCAATATCCCGAAATACCCCACCAAGTTTTCACATTGTCCACCAAAGAATCCTTATTCTCCTAAATCATTAGCAAACTTGACTTTTCCGAACCAACAATGGCAATTTGTTTGCCATTGATAGTGCACACTAAGCATATCCTCCGTCACTCTCTTTTGAGAGGCAAGGAAGAGACTTCAATGCCTGATAATGTGCCCAAAGGGTATTTTGCAGTATATGTTGGAGAAGAGCAAAAGAAGAGGTTTGTGGTTCCTATATCATTCTTGAATGAACCTACTTTCCTGCAATTGCTCAGTAAGGCTCGGGAAGAATTCGGGTTTGATCACCCAATGGGTGGCCTCACAATTCCATGCAGAGAAGACAGATTTATTCTTCTCACTTCTGAACTAGAATATCAGAACCGTAAAAGTCCCTACCAATATTATAAGGTCCAAATGGCCAACAAAATTGCCAGTCAGCAAGTTAGTCAGATTAAGTGGACCAATGCGCTTCAAAACTGTTAAGTGAGCTCAGATTAATAACCCATAGGATAAAACATTATCCACTTTCCTACGTTCCTAATGAAGAATGAAAAAATAATATTAGGGTTGATATTGGTAATTATATATAAATTAGGGATTAAGCCATCAGGTAAGGATAAACACAGGAGTTGGAAAAATATAGAAAAGTGACTTCATTTTATTTTAATACCTTTAATTGTTCTTTTACTATACTTTAATTATCTTTTAGTCTTATGTTTATTTTATAGTATATTTGGATATGCGTTTGAAAAGATAAAAATAATGTTTGTTAGTTAGTGTTGTGCAAAAATAATATATTATTCTTTTATACAAAATGTGAATTAAAATATGAAAAAAAATTTTTAAACGTACACTTATTCAATAGTTAGTTGAAACCCTGTGTAAAGCCTTTATAACTATTCTAGGGTTAGCTTATTTTCATTGATTATTAATAGAAGTTCAGATTCTCTGATATCTCTTCGCTTTATGGCCTTCTCTTCTCACCCCTTCTTCCTTCCCCCTCCATTTCTCTTGACATTTTCCCTCTTTTCTTCTATATCCCCCTATTTCTCCCAACTCTTTCCCTTTTCCTTCTATTGTTCAACATCAGTTTTTTTCTTTGAAGCAGAGAAATTTCTCGCAGGTGCATATGTTGAAGCCGCGACTGGCATATCATCAACTACTGGTCTTTTTACCAGTAGCTTGAAAGCCGTACAACTAAAACAGATTATGTGAGAACTGATGCATAACAAGCAACTGGCTTATCAATACTAACTTTGTGATACGAGTAGCTTGAATGATATACAACTAAAATTAGAATGACTGGTATGAATTTTTTTCTTTCAAGAACAAATGTTTTAAATCTTTTATGCATACTCATATGCCAGACCACATGGTCCTTAACATCTGGGTTTCAAAGTAAGATATTTGCCTCGTCTAGTAGTCTACAAGAAATTAAACATCCAAAGTTTGGTCCAGGCAACAGACTCAAAAAGCATGGAGATAAAGATATACCCAAGATTTTTTACTATCAACCATTTTCTTAGTGCTTGCTCTATCTAGGTGAATAAATGTATTTTGCCATTCATTACGCTGGCTAACCAAGAGGAAGTTCCAGGGGTTCTATTCTCTTTGTTTGTCAGTAAAAAATTTTAGCAGAAAAGGCAAGGTTAGAATCGAGTTCAACCTGTTACTCTTTTCTACATCCTTATCAAACACAAAGCTGACTTAAACTTCCTTTCCGGAGAGTTTTAAGGTTCTGTGATGGTTGACAACATCACAAGATGGGTGGTAAGGTTAGAGTAGAGTTCAAGATGTTATTGTGTTACTCCTTTCGATATCCTTATAAAACACAATGTGCATTTCTACTTCTTTTTAAAGAGTTTTAAGGTTCTGTTATGGTTGACAACATCATAATATTGAGATGATATTATACTTTACAATAAATATTTGCCACAAAGTTCTGCTCGGAGTTTATATATACATATATATATATATATATATATTACTTTGTCACACAAATATCAGTGGCCCCTGTATATCAGCTGCCCTCTCGATCTAAAGAAAACATGCGTAATGTTTGAAACATGTCTACAAAATAGAGCACCTATAGCACAGGAAAAACAAAGGGGAATATTGCAGTGTATGTTGGAGGTAAAACAAATTCCCAGATCATATGTGAACCAAACTTCATCTGAAGATCTGTTGGGTGTAGCAGAGGAAGAATTTGAATAGAGAAAATTCTACTGAAGAACCATAACTTCGCAAAAATTTCACCTCAGATCTTGAAAATCAAAATTTTTCTTAAGAATTAAAGGATTAAATTACTATTAATGCTTTCCAAAATTATTATTTATACCTTCTAGAGTTATAGAGTCGGTTTGTTTAAGCTTTTTTTAAAGAAAAATCACTTTTTTTAAAAAAAAAAAGTACTTTTATAAAACTTTAAGATGTTTGTTTAAGATTTTAAAAATAATCAGAATCTAAAAAAAATCAGATTTCTGATTATTTAAAAAAGTTATTGTGATTAGCTTCTTAAAATTAAAAGTCACTTTTTAAGTAAAAAGTATTTTTTATGGTTGTAACCAAACATTAATAATTTCTGTTTTTTATAAAAATCTCTAAATGATAAATCATTTTTTTAATTAAACTAAAAATCACTTTTTTCTTAAGCTTAAACAAATGGGCCCATAATCTAATCTTTCTAATATTATAAAAGTGTTTTTATCGAAACGTAGTAACAAATCCTAAACTCCTTTATAACATTAAAAAAAAAATCAAGTTGTAATTTTAGAAAATATAAGTGATAATTTTAAAAAATACCAATAATACCTCCTCCTTTTGGTCTTTTAAAGGAATTTTAATTTTTAAGATCCTCAAACAAAATTTTTATCAAGTTATAATTCTTGAGTAAATTTTTTCTCATTTTAATATGATCATCCGATTGTTGGCTTTACAATTCTTTGCAGTAAAGATGCCATCAGAAATATCACGAGACTTACGCAAATTGGTAAAAACAATTTTGTAAGAGAAACATCTTTCTTTTTTTTAACTGTGTAAAAACCTTTTGCTTTTCCAGTAAAGATGCCATCAGAAATATCACAAGACTTATGTAATTTGGTAAAAACAATTTTGTAAGAGAAACATCTTTTTTTTTAAACTGTGTAAAAACCTTTTGCTTTTCCTTTTCTTTTTCCCTCTTTATTTTTCCCATATGGAAGTGGAAAGTTGTTATCTGAATGAAAAATCAATGAACAGTGTCGTTGTAAAATTCTTTAATCTGTCAAATCTTAATGAATTCAAATATTGCCACATTTATTATCCTCCATACCCTCAAATATTATGATTTTTGAGCATCTGAAATTCTCAGCATAGTAGTGTTTGGTTTTCTTTGTAGTTTTAGCCTCATTTCTCACCATTAAAAATGTTAATAGGGCTAGTCGCCCAAAAGAAAGTTGACAAACTAAGTAATCAGAAAACTTTTGGTAGAACTTGTGAGATGCATCATCTCACACTTTGTGACTCAGTTAAATGGCTAAATGTAAAGAACAGTTCCAGTGGTAACTTGATAAACAAAGGCGTATATAATTATCAGCAACTAGTGTTGCACAAATCTACCTCAATCGGGCATTTTGTTAAGCAAACTGATTATTAGATTGTAAAATTTCAAAACTATTTAGGTAGCTAATGCATCAATGGACTAATAGTTCACATTGCACTTGTCTCAACTTTTAAAATTGATGAGAGGTGAATGGTTAATTTTTTATATATTTTTGTCCTTTTCATATTCAAACTTTTACCTAGTGACTTATTTCACATACAGCTTAAAATACCATCTCAATGATAACGGAACAGTACGGTCTTCTTCACAGTCCAATCGAGCATCTTGATAACAAAATAGATGATGGCTAAATCTGAATTTTCTGATTTTTTTCTACAGGTTGCTCCAGATTTAACCATCACGGGACAGAGTCACATGCAAGTTATACATATGCTCCCTTTACCTCGATCAACAAGTAACTGGCTTAGCTTAGTGTACTACTTCAACAAAGACCTCTAATTTCTTCTTGGGTAAGTGGGGTCCTATGTACTTGATTTCTCACATGAAGTGTCCAGCAAAATGTGTCCCAACATACATAAAGTCTCAAACACCATATTTGAAGACAGAGCCATGTGATCCTTTAAATGCTTATTTTTATGCCTCACTAATGTCAGTTCCCTTCCTTGTACACCTAGCATTGCAGATATCACAATTTGCTCACACACCTATTCATCTCTATATATACCGACGCACCATCCTCATATCTCATCAAGTTCTCACATAGCTCACAAGCAAATTAACCCACTCCTCTCATATAGCAACAATGGCTATTAAGCAGATCCTGCGTCGGTCTCTTTCAAGGGGTGAGGAAGTAACTTCAATGTCTACTAAGGTTCCAAAAGGGTATTTTGCAGTGTACGTAGGAGAAAATCAAAAGAAGAGGTTTGTGGTACCTGTATCATACCTAAATGAACCTAAATTTCAAGAATTGCTAAGCATGGCTGAGGAGGAGTTTGGGTTTGATCATCCGGGTGGTCTCACAATTCCTTGCCGAGAAGACATCTTCATCAATCTCACTTCTTGCTTCATACCATAATGTTTTCACATAAGCGAATTGAATTCCTTACCACTTGGTCATAAAGATTCTGATATTATGTCAAGATTACAAATGGCTCAACTCAAAAGCTTAAACACTTGGATTGAAGACACAGGCTACAACTTGGGAAAGAGCAAAAGAACAACCAACTAATTTGCTGTTTAATCTCCAAGAGATTTCATGGTTGAAGCATTTGTCTCAAAGGGGAAGAAGAATTGTAATTCATCATCCAAAGGATGGTGACACAAAAAGCCTCCACTGATTTGCTAGTAAAATCTAGCCCTCAAGCCAAGACACAGTTACACAACACCAGAGCTGCCCCAACAGTTCTCTTTATTCTTTGATCATGAAAATTAAATTGTTACACAGATTATATGAATTGTAAAGCTTCATATATTATTGGATAAAACAAGCGATACTGAAATGATATTTTTCTGTTCAGAACTGTTGAATTAATGCTATTTGTTTATGTATGAATTCAAAATACATTAACCCCCCCCCCCCCTCTTTTCTTCCCTTTCTCCCATTCCTTCCCTTGCATTGGATTTCTTTCAAAGATTGAGCTGTGTTGAATATGTAAATAGCGTGTGAGATATCACAATAAAATTTGTTTATAGACCTTCATTTAATAGTTTAACCTTTTGAATTGCAGAGACATTTAACCCATCATCATTGGCCCACCCCTTAATTCTTTTAAACTTCAGTTAAATAAGCATTTGACATAGAATAGAAAGTATAAGCATCCCTCTCAAGGCTTATAACAGTTAATATTTTCTACATGTGAGTAAAACTTGAGATAGCTAACTGCAAGGTTACCCACCATCCACAATTAAATTAGAACTAAAACAATTGATGCCAGCTTATAAACTGTGTCCTTGTCTCTAATGATTTTAATCAAATATGATGGTGCTATTAATGTTGAAAACAATTAGGTTTTAATGGGGACTATGTGAGAAAAGACTTCTCGTGTTCTTCACGGGTTATTGTCTCCCAAGTTGTGGCTGTGACAAAAGCAACAATGAAAGTGACCGTAGCAAAAGGAGTCTATAAGACGCAACTATTTTCTGCCTCTTAGTGCAACTTCTGGCACAAGATGGGAATTGGGATTCATGTACTTTTCACTTAAACAAACTAAATAAACTTAAATTTGACCAAAATAAAATTAAAAATTTTGGAGTTTACTCCATATGGGGATGAAACTTAATGCCTTCAAGAGAGTCAAAGAATATGGACTCAAAATGATCCCGCGGATGATCAAGTTCATGTTGGCTCAGTTAGACTATTAACGAGTTCAATTAAAAACCAAAGTTGATTGGGTTCAACTTCTATCATCAATCAATACTACTTCCAACAATGAAAAGTTCTCAATTTTAGGGCTCATAGATTATAATTTATAATAGATATTATACTTTGTCACACAGATATTAGTGGCCCCCATATATTAGCTGCGATGTCAATCTGAAAAAAAAAACATGTGAGATGTTAGAAACATGTCAACAAAATGGAGCAGCTATAGCACAATGCATGATCAGGCATTAGGAATACAAAAAAGCATGTAGGTTTTCTCATTTCAAGTGGGTAAACTGTTGGCCTTTCTTTCAGATGGTGCCATGGTGGGGTATGCAATCCTGCACAACTTCTTGGTCCTTTGGAGAGACCTACTCCTACCTCATAAGACAAAACCATAACTAGCAACTTTCAACCGTGTTCTACACAGAGTTTATACTACATAAAAAAACTTTTATACTTTGTCACCCACATACTAGTGGATGTCATTCTAAAGAAGACACGTGAGATGTCTGAAGCATGTCTACAAAATAGAGTAGCTATACCACAATGCAAGAACAGACATCAGGGAAAAGAAAGCTCAAGGTGGATTATGAACTCTTATGCAGCTTGGCCCTTTGGAGAGACGTCACATAACAAAATCATGTGATCTTTCACCACCCCTTGCCTCCAAGTAGGCCCCATCGGATCGTATGGTCCTTTAAAAGTCATTTCTATGGAAAATCAACTTTCAATTTCAGGTACCATAATAACCATCTATTTGAGCATTCTTGGGAAAATAAGAACCTGACGCAACCCTAATTTCCTTCGGAGAAACATAAACCAATGGTTTTCCATTTACCTGGTTTTCGTAGATCTTCATCTGCTGCTATTCAAGCATCGTCAAGAGGTGTCGAAGTCCCAAGTATCTTGCAATGTTTGTTGGACATAAAACGAAGCGTTTTGTGATTTCCCCTTCACCATTCCTGCAGAGACTGCTGTAAAGGAAGATTTTAACCGTGTAAATATTTTTCCTTTTTTCCTTCCTCTTCATATTTCCTCTCAAGAGTAGGAACTTGTCATCAATGAGAAATTAATGGACACAGGTAGTTGCAAAATTCTTTGATTTGTCAAATCTTAATTTTTTTTTACATTAAATTAATGATTTAATCTTTAAAAATTTATTTTTTAATTTAACCCTTAAAAAATAAAATCTTTATTTCATTTTCTATTCAAAATAATTTCTTACAAAGAAGGCACAGGAGAACTGGCATTATCTAAATATAAATGAGAATTTATAGCATCCCGAATTTTTCCTACATAGCACGTTGAATTTGGCGTGTTGCATAAATCTGATTAAGTGGTTAGAATTTTTTTAAAAATCTAATAGATTTTATACTGCATAATACCATGTTGCGTAATACAAAATTTATTCCAAAATTTACATAGATGATAATTTAGACTTATTTAAATGTTATTTTTTAAAAAAGAAATTATGTTATTTTGCTTATTTTTGATGATTTTGTTCATCAGATAAATTTTGAAAAATCAAACAAAACAAGATCATTTTAAAAGAAATAACATCTAAATAAGTTCAAATCATCTTAACAATTATGTGGGCTCTAATTTATCCCTGTCAAATAGCATGTTAAGTGACCATAAGTTTATATAATGTGAATGGCGAGTTGGATTAAGAAAAAATATTAGAGAATTAAATTAAAAAATTGATAATTAATTAATTTATTTATTCTATTTTTTATAAAGTATCTAAATGCTTCACCAATCACACCTAACTTTCTTTCTTAATCTATAAAATATTTAAAAAAAAAATCATTTCTTCATAGGTTGCTTGAATAATAATAATAAGTGTTTCTATTTCTTGAAAGTGGTTTTACTTTTGAATTTTTTATTTTTGTGTGCATTAATTTACAAATGATAATTTTTAACAAAAATAAGAATTCAGTAGTAAAATAAGAAGTTGAGTTTTTCTATAGCAACATGTAAAAAACAAAAACAAAAAAGAGGGGGGGCTCCTTGTTGAACTTTTAGTCTCATTCCTCAACATAAAATAAGAAAGTTAATAAACTAGAAAGAGCTTGTGTGACATATCATCTCGCACAATATGGCTTGGTTAAATGGCTAAATGTAAAGGAAACACATTGAAGTTTGTTCCAACGGCAACATATAAACCAAGACGTACATGCCACTAATCTGACTCAATGATAGCATTTTGATAAGCAAATTGATTATTAGATTGTAAATGTTCAAGACAATTTACGAAATTAATACACGAATGAACCAATAATTTACATACCACTAATCTTAATCTTCAAGATTGAGATGAGTTTTGTGATATTTTTTTTTTATTACAAATCTTTGTCCAAAGGGATCAAATGGTATAGTTCTTTTGCTGGTAAATTGGAGGATTAGAAATATAACTACTAGACCCATACTTCGAGTTGTTTCATGCCATAAATAAACTTAAACACTCAAGAGATCTGTCGGACAGGCGGATTCACACCTCTTACAACCAACACAATCCTCTGTCTTGGAGCAGACCAAGTTAACAAGATATCTGACTAGAGAAACCATCTTAAGGATAATGCAACAGTATGAGATAGTCCAATTAAGCAACTTGATAACAAAATAGGAGATAGCTAAATTACAAGAACACCTGCAAGATATGTGTCTCCGAATTTTCTGATTTGGCAACAAGTAGTTCCTGATACAATCATCACTGGACAGAGTGACATGCAAGTTATACATCTGTTCCCTCTACTTTCTTCTTGGATAAGTTGGGTCCCATGTATACTGTATTTGGTTTTCCAAATGTCAAGTCTTCAGCACAATGTGTCCCGACATACATAAAGTCTAAAACTCTATATTTGAAGACAGAGCCATGTGATCCTTCAAATGCTTGTTTTTATGTCTCACCAATGTCAAATCCCCTTCCTTGCACACCACACATTGCAGATATCACAATTTGCTCACACACCTATTCATTTCTATTTATATCTACACACCATCCCCATATCTCATCAAGTTCTCACATTGCTCACAGACAGATTAAACTACTTCTCTCATAGCAACAATGGCTATTAAGCAGATCCTGCGTCGGTCTCTTTCAAGAGGGAAAGAGGGGACTTCGATGTCCACTAAGGTTCCAAAAGGGTATTTTGCAGTGTACGTTGGAGAAGAGCAAAAAAGGAGGTTTGTGGTGCCTATATCATACCTAAATGAACCCCAATTCCAAGAATTGCTGAGCATGGCTGAGGAAGAATTTGGGTTTAATCATCCAATGGGTGGTCTTACAATTCCTTGCAGAGAAGACATCTTCATCAATCTCACTTCTCAATTCGTACCATGACGTTTTTCACAGAAGCCACTTGTTATTGTTCCATATGCTTCTCTTATGAGGGTATGGCTGCAAAATGGATACCACTTATGAGTAGCAGAACGTGAGAACGATGAGTATCCAGCCAACTAATCTGCTGTTTGATCTCCAAGAGATTTCATGGTCGAAGCATTTATCTGGATGGGGAAGAACAGTTATGGGTTTCATCGTCCAAGGGATGATCACTCAGAACTCAAAGCAACCGCCTTCATTGACTTGCTAGTAACATCTAGTTCTCAAGAGACAAGACAAGGCTAAACAACACCATAGCTTCCCTAAAGTTCTCTACATCCTTTGATCAGGGAGATTGAATTGTTACACAGATTATGTGACTGTAAAGTTCCATATATTATTGGATAGAACAAATAATATTGAAATGAAATGATTCTGTGCTACTTGTTTCTCTCTCTAGTCTATTTTTGTAATCCTTTTCCACCCTTTTTCCCTTTCTCCATCCCACTCCTTCCCTTGAGTGGGATTTCTTTCAAAGATTAAGCTGTTTGAACATGAGAATAAGATATGTAAGAGATTATAATAAAATAACTCATAAACTTTTATTTAACGGTTTCGAATTAAAGTGGTTTATGACTCATGATAGTAAAAATTTTTTAGCTATGAGTAAAACTTGAGAAAAAATCGTTACTTACAAGGTTACCTAGTGTACACAATCAAATTAGTAGCTGAAAATAATTGATGCCAGCTTACAAACTTTGTTCTTGTCTCCATTGATTTTAGGCAAATAAGATGGAGGCATTAATGTTGAAAACGATTATGTTTCGATGGGACCTATTCTCATGCTTTTCACGGAGTTTTTTTGCCAACTTGTGGCTGTCACATTAGCAAACTGTAGCTAAAGACGTCTATAAAACGCAACTATTTTCTGCCTCTTGGTGATGTGCCAATTAAATTTAAATTATTGAATGTATATACATGTAATATACATAAGAATTTTTTATGTTGACACAATATTTTATAAATTATGTATACATACTTTAAATTTTGTTGTATCACAATATATATATATATATATATCAATGTCAATAGTTTTCATATATGTCCAAAATAAAATTTATGCCAAATGCCAATCTCAACTAGTTGAAAGAAATTGACTTAAATCTTTGCATCTTCATATACAAGTCCAAATTCTTCCTTTGGCCAATACTCTCACTTAGTGATGTTCAAATGTCATTAGAGATAATATTTTCAGTTGGCTTTTATCTAATACTCTAAAATTTTAAACATGTTATAAACACACCAATCAATTGTCTTAAAATATCCTATTTTTACCATCAATTTATGTTAAAAAAAAGTAAATAAATAAACTTGTATGCACACAGAGGATCTCCTGCCTTGAAGCAACAGGTTTCCCATTTTACATGTCAAAAATTCTCTTGTCGAGTTAACTGATTGTTATCTTCACAAAATTGGTCACAAAGTTTGCTTTGAGCATATACTCAGTCCTACCCAGTCCATAAACAAGTTTACGACTATAAGAAGCTTTGAATGGTTATATCTAGAAAATGGATCCTCTACTACTTTTCAGAGGGTTTTGCTTCTATATCCAAGAAAAACAAGGATAAAGACAACCTCCCTATTTGGGAGGCAAGAACGGTGGAGATATTGCATTTGAAGAGCAACGCACCCTGCTTTCAATAGCAGTAAATAATTCGAATATTTATATTATAAATACTTATATCTAGTGAAGAATGCACCTAGAGGGGGGGTGAATAGGTGCTTTTGTAGAAAAATAGAATTAAAGACAATTAAATCGATTATATGTTAATATCAAATGATTTCAATAAAAAAACTTGATGAAGAGTACTGGTGCGAAAACCTTGTAGCTAAACTAAGATCTTGTCGACAGGATCTTCTAAAGGATAACTGAGAAATAAAGATCAAGGAGATAAAACAGGACCTTGTCGACAAGGCTTTAGTACAGAGGCTGAAACAAAATAAAAACACAGTAGAGGAAGGAAAACACTAGATATATCCTGGTTCGGTCTTCAAGACCTACGTCCAGTCCCCTTGATACACAACAAGGGATTTCCACTATAAAATCAGAGTATACACCCACAGAACCTAGGTTTCCAAGTTCACCTAAAACTTTTACAACACTTGGGTTTTACACAAGCTTACCCAAAACTTACTTTCCTCACACTTAGGAAAGGTTTACAGAAAAATGATATGAGGATATATCTAAAATCCTTATCAATAAAGGATTACAATAAGCTCACTTTCAAAAGCTCTCACAAGCTAGATTTACCCAGAAACTAAGCTCAGAATATTTAAGATGAAGAGAACAATGAATAATATAACTTAGCTTTGCTTTCTTTGCTTTTGGTTCTCTCTCTGTGCTTCAGTTCTTCATCCTACTGTTATATATTGGCTTCAAACGAAATATATCCGTTGGAATGCAATAGATGAGTGGTAGCTGAGTGGAATACATACATAGAAAAATTAGCCGTTACTCCAACTCCTTTGTGCTGTACCGTTTGAATGTGATGGAGACTGAAAAACCAGAGAGCAGTTAAACGTTACAGAGAGAGTTGGTGAAGCTCCAGTCAAATGGCTCAGAGTTTCTTTTCATCTTTCTTCTTTCGTTCAGCAAGTCAGAGAGTAGGTAGTCTTTATGTTTTCTATGACTGAACAAACAGGGAGTGGTTGACTTGGACCAGAGCATAAATATAGACCCAGAACAGAGACAGCTTTCAGCTTTTCGGAGTCTGTGCGTTTGGCTTCTTTAAAGATCAGAATATTAACGCAAAACACAATGACTGTTGAGGCAAGATGTTTTAGCTTCCCTCTTTCCCACTCTCTGTCTTTATCTTTTGCTTTTCCTCCCTAAAGCATCTAAGAGAACTTCTAAACGATCCTCTGTTTTCTTGCTCTGTTTTTCACCGATTTGCTTCTGTAACTTTCCCTCTTTATCTCTCTTCCATTTTCTTCTTTCTTTGATGCAGCAATCTTACTGTATGTGGTTTCCCATATTCCTTCATCTCCAACAATAGTTTTTGCCTCTTTATTTCTTTTGCTCTTTTCATCTTTCTTGCTCTTCTCTTCTTCTTCGATATGGCTTTTGTTTTCTTCTTTTTCGGGTAGCTTTTCTGGACTTGTCAAAGCTTCATTTTCTGCTTTTACTTTCCAGCTTCTTTTAATATTCTTTGCAGAACAGAGTCTTCAAATGGGTACCATCGATTTCCAAAGCTAAATCGCAATCTTCCAATGCAGAATGAAACTCTTTCAATCTCGATCTTGCTTCGGCTCTGTTTGAATGGTTTTGGGTCTGAACTCTTTCACGATCATCTTTGCTGCTACCATCTTCTTAACAAATGATTTAACTTTAATGCTTGTATAAATTTTACTTAAGAATTTTGTTATCATCAAAATAATTAAAACCTTTGAGCTAACAATCTCCCCCTTTTTGATGATGACAAAACTTTAAGTACAAAATTTTGTATAAGCATTAAGTGCAAAGAGCAACAATATAAAATCCTCAAGACTTGAGTTTGAAATACTCCCTTTGCCTTTTTGAGGTTAGAAGCTCCCCCTTAATATGAGCTTGTTATGACCATGTAAATGCTCCTTGAAACTTGCTCACAACAGCAACTTAAACAACAACTGCATTTTGTACTACAAATATTTCTCCCCCTTTTTGACATCATCAAAAAGGTGGTTCAACATTCTTTGTAAACTTTCCAATACAATGGCTGTTTGTTTGGACCACTTTCTTTGGTGTTCTTTCAACCTTCATACCTAATTTCTTAATGAAACTCAGATAAAAGCATTAGGTAATATATTTGCAGAACTTCTCTCATTAAAGAGTGGATAAACTCTAAAGAATATAGTGAACAATTAATTATAAGAGTTATCCAAATAACTTTAAGAATATATAAGTTCTAATGAAGTATAATTAATATAGCATCAAAATAATTAAGAAACACTATAAAGGATAATGTTGATCAAAAGGAGTGTTTGCATTGAATTATCATTCATAAACATTGTCACATTGTATTACCAAAGTCATCATGTGGAAGTTTGAGCATAAAGGATATCAAAGTCATGTAGTGATTACAAGATGTACCAAAACATATATCATATAGATAAGATAGAATCAAACTAAATAATTCCAAGATCAAAGTACGTTCCAACCTTTTAGTCATATAGATATTTCAATGAAGTGTAAGATGTTAGAACTCAAAACAAGGTGTTAACTCATTACCAATTTAAAACATATTTTGCATGAGATTCTTAAAAGGATAAGATAGAAAAGAGTTGTATACTCCCCCTATCTAAGGTAATGTGAGCTACCACTTCTTCCTTACATTATTTAAAGCTTCTCTTGTATGTACACCTGAAAATTTTTTAATAGATACCAAGTGCACATATATGTAGCAATAATTAGAGCTTGCTTTCAAAGTTTCATAAAACTATCTTTTACGGCTTGCATGTGTTCTCTTCCTTTCCTTTGACATCATAAAGATGGATTAGTATACTAAATAGCACAAAAGAAAAGATAAAGAAGAAGAACATAAAAATATAGTAATTTAAAGCATAGATGCTCATGATCTTACTCCTTCATTTGAATCCCTCATGATGTATTGCATAGGGTATAAGAAATGATGCCTTCACTCTCTTGGAAGATTTATATTTATTTCGGGTATTCAAGTTTTGAAGGCCTGCATTGAATCTTTTCAATTTCTGGTGTTGTAACTTCTTTTGAAGTCTGTCTTGGAATATCTTGTTGACAAGATGTAAAATCTTGTTGACTTGATCTTTGAACAGAACCCTCAAACTTTTCTTTAACTATTCTTTATACTTTTCTAATGCTGCAGAATCCATTCCTTTCGATGAATATTCTAAGTCATATACAGATTTGTTACATCTTCATCATCATCTATATTCATAATTTTTCTCATGGAAGAATTAATTCTATCAAATAGCATATCAATGATTCAAAGCTTTAGGAACAAAATGTTTCTAGTTATCTTATACAAAAACATCAAATGATTGATTTAGATATGGATCAAGTAAGTTTCATAAGCAATCATTTCAGACAACAAAGATAATTCAATATTTATATGAGTCACAAACATTTTAGTGCTTGGTTAACTAGGATGTAGAGTTAGTCAACTAAGACATATGATAGAATCAGCACCCACATTTAATGTTAAGTAGCATTTTCAGAATAATTTCAAATATTCAATCAAAGATTATAAAAATATTTCAGGTATGCAGGACTTTCACCCTTATGAAGTAGTTAACTTCAAGTAAATAACTCTAACAGGCATTATGGATAGATAACCAGAAAATATAGTTAACTTTAAATTAACACAGGGCAAGCAAGTTTTACAAATATATAGATAATCAATTTTGCCCAAAGCTTTTTAAACAAGGATAACTAGAGCTCAAAAATAGTAAGCTTCAACTCAAACATATGTATTTTTTATCAACTTAAACACATTTCATGAGATGGGGTCAGTCACACAGCCTTTTCTGTCACAACTTCGAAAATTCATAACTAAATCGACAACAATCGAAACCTAACAAACTTTACCATTCTAGAGAGCTCTGGATGTCTATTCTATGGTAAAAATAATTTCAGTTCATGAATCATTAAGAGGAGAACATTTGACATCCGAAAATCACAAAGGTCGTTGTTGTCTGGGCTACAAGTTCAGATTACTAATATGAAGTTTCAAAATTCATAACTAATTCTAGAAAAATTAAAATCATATATTTTTTGCCATTCTGGAATTTTACACATGTCTACTTTATAAAAAAAATATGTCCAGGCCATGAAACATAACACAGAAATCATTTGACATGAGAAAATGGGCAAAGGTTCGGATAGCTACTGGTACTGATGCAAGTATCTGCTATAAACTTCGAAAATGTCTAATTAATTCCATAAAAATCCAATCCAAGCAAATGATATCAATTTGGAAAGCTATGAATGTTAAATTTATGGTAAAAATAGACTCAAATCAGAGAAACTACATTCAGCTACTAAAATTTAATGGAACAGTGACTCAGGTCATGCTGCATAACTGTTGCTGTTCCAGAAATTTAAAAATTCATATCTCTTAGCTCAGACCTCCAAATGAGGTGCTTCCAATTGCTACAACTCACTGTAAATGCCTAGTTCTTACCTATAAAGTTTCGTACCCATTAGACCACGTTTGCCCCTCAGATGACATAATTTCACAACTGACCAAATGAACAGTACTGGTGCAAGACCATAATTCTGATACCAACTTTGAATAAACATAGAAATTTCCATAGACTTCCAAATGACTTAATCTTTAGCTTCTCAAAAATATCTAGGCAAGATCTAATTGCATGCAAGATTTCAAGTCAAGAAGAGGTCATTTGGTCAGATGTTGCTATAGCTCAAGAATATGGCACTTTTGGTTCTAACAAGAGACAAATTTGGTCCAAATGAACCATCCATTATTCCACACCTATTTGAACAACTTGGAAAGTATAAATATAGTAGAAATAAGTCTCTTATAAGGTCTGAACCCTCATGCAACTCAAATTCATCATGCCACTTCCATAAACATACATGCACAAGTGGGCTCCCAAGTGGTCGAAATGTACAATTCTATTTATTTAACTCTATTTTTGATTCATACACTAACTTTACATAGTTTTGCACTTGTTCAAAGTTTCATGGCTCAAAAATAACATTTACATATATACTTTGACACTTAGTATCACTAATAATTTATTCAAATTAATAATCTAAGGATATGAGTTATGATCTAACTATATATCAAAGACAATATATTCATGATGAATGCAATACCTATACCTAAGGTCATAAATGATATACCTCAATAAATATCAAATACAGTAACATAAGAGGTTTTATAATTTGATACCTTGACCTTGGTATATGAGGAATCCCTTTTCCTCACCTTTGACTTCTCATTATAAAGTTTAGACTTTGCAAGTTTCACTTTGCATACTTGAGAAGTATTCTTTGGTGGTTCCTTCTTCTTTGGACCAATTTGTCCATTCTTTTCAAAAGTATTCTGCACAGTTAAACTACTAGAAGCATATTTTGGTACCCACTTTATCTTGGGTCCTACAAGGTCAGTCTTTTCCTTTTTATGTGCATAAGTTCCTTTAGGTATCCATAAAACTTTAAAACAAGTAAGTTGATTTTTCTTTAGAGCATAATTGTATGATATATGACCATTTCTACAGCAATAAAAATATTTCACAAAAGGATTAAAGGCTTTTGAAAATACTTTCTTATAGGGTTTAACCTTCTTAGAGAAAACAAAACTATTTTTGTCCAAAGTAACTTTCAAATATTCTTTTTCTTGTTTAAGAGTTGTAACTTGGTGTTTTAACAATTTATTTTCTATCTTCAACTTTTGAAAATCTGAGATATGATAATTTTTAATTTCTTGAAGTAAAACTTTATTTTCTATTATAACCTTTTCTAATTTATTTTTCATAACATGAAAGCCCTTTTTAAGTTTATATTTTTCTTTACTAAGTTTCTTATATTTTGAAGATAATTCTTGAAAGTCAATGACAAGTTTATCAAGAGTTACTTGTAGTTCATCTTTACTAGGAGAAGTTTCAAATTTTACCTCATTGTCTTCAGTAGTCATAAAGCAGAGATGCTCCATTTTTGCTTCTTTATCGTCCTCTATATCCTCATTATCTTTCATTTGGGAAAGCTCATATTGATCATGAATGAGCATATTAATCTTATTTTCCATAGTGTTACTGATTCCTTCATAAGTTGCTTCCAACTGATCCCATATTTCTTTAGCTGTTTCACACCTTAAGATCTTGTCAAATTCTTGCATACCAACTGCACAGTAAAGAGTATTGATGGCACGATTATTTGCTTGGATGAGCTTTATGTCATCTTCATCCCATTCACTCTGAAGTTTCTTTATTGTTTCTCCCTTATCATTCTTCTTTGTAGGAAACTTTGGGCCATCTCTAATAATTTCCCAAACTGGATGATCTGTAGATTGTATGAAGATCTTCATATTTGCCTTCCAATGGGTGTAGTGTTCTCCATTGAAGTAAGGAGGTCTTGTTGTAGAAGAGTCTTCAAGGAAGTAGGATCCTTCATGTTGTTGGTTCATCATTTTCTGTAACAACAAGGATCTTTTCTCTTGGCTGTAAAGCACAAATCAAGTGAGACCAGCTCTGATACCAATTGAAGAATGCACCTAGAGGGGGGGTGAATAGGTGCTTTTGTAGAAAAATAGAATTAAAGACAATTAAATCGATTATATGTTAATATCAAATGATTTCAATAAAAAAACTTGATGAAGAGTACTGGT
Organism: Erythrophleum ivorense; assembly: GCA_026724425.1. Lineage (NCBI taxonomy): Eukaryota > Viridiplantae > Streptophyta > Magnoliopsida > Fabales > Fabaceae > Erythrophleum > Erythrophleum ivorense. The sequence continues at coordinate 35,564 of JAIUCV010001494.1, forward strand.
GCGAAAACCTTATAGCTAAACTAAGATCTTGTCGACAGGATCTTCTAAAGGATAACTGAGAAATAAAGATCAAGGAGATAAAACAGGACCTTGTCGACAAGGTTTTAGTACAGAGGCTGAAACAAAATAAAAACGCAGTAGAGGAAGGAAAACACTAGATATATCCTGGTTCGGTCTTCAAGACCTACGTCCAGTCCCCTTGATACACAACAAGGGATTTCCACTATAAAATCGGAGTATACACCCACAGAACCTAGGTTTCCAAGTTCACCTAAAACTTTTACAACACTTGGGTTTTACACAAGCTTACCCAAAACTTACTTTCCTCACACTTAGGAAAGGTTTACAGAAAAATGATATGAGGATATATCTAAAATCCTTATCAATAAAGGATTACAATAAGCTCACTTTCAAAAGCTCTCACAAGCTAGATTTACCCAGAAACTAAGCTCAGAATATTTAAGATGAAGAGAACAATGAATAATATAACTTAGCTTTGCTTTCTTTGCTTTTGGTTCTCTCTCTGTGCTTCAGTTCTTCATCCTACTGTTATATATTGGCTTCAAACGAAATATATCCGTTGGAATGCAATAGATGAGTGGTAGCTGAGTGGAATACATACATAGAAAAATTAGCCGTTACTCCAACTCCTTTGTGCTGTACCGTTTGAATGTGATGGAGACTGAAAAACCAGAGAGCAGTTAAACGTTACAGAGAGAGTTGGTGAAGCTCCAGTCAAATGGCTCAGAGTTTCTTTTCATCTTTCTTCTTTCGTTCAACAAGTCAGAGAGTAGGTAGTCTTTATATTTTCTATGACTGAACAAACAGGGAGTGGTTGACTTGGACCAGAGCATAAATATAGACCCAGAACAGAGACAGCTTCCAGCTTTTCGGAGTCTATGCGTTTGGCTTCTTTAAAGATCAGAATATTAACGCAAAACACAATGACTGTTGAGGCAAGATGTTTTAGCTTCCCTCTTTCCCACTCTCTGTCTTTATCTTTTGCTTTTCCTCCCTAAAGCATCTAAGAGAACTTCTAAACGATCCTCTGTTTTCTTGCTCTGTTTTTCACCGATTTGCTTCTGTAACTTTCCCTCTTTATCTCTCTTCCATTTTCTTCTTTCTTTGATGCAGCAATCTTACTGTATGTGGTTTCCCATATTCCTTCATCTCCAACAATAGTTTTTGCCTCTTTATTTCTTTTGCTCTTTTCATCTTTCTTGCTCTTCTCTTCTTCTTCGATATGGCTTTTGTTTTCTTCTTTTTCGGGTAGCTTTTCTGGACTTGTCAAAGCTTCATTTTCTGCTTTTACTTTCCAGCTTCTTTTAATATTCTTTGCAGAACAGAGTCTTCAAATGGGTACCATCGATTTCCAAAGCTAAATCGCAATCTTCCAATGCAGAATGAAACTCTTTCAATCTCGATCTTGCTTCGGCTCTGTTTGAATGGTTTTGGGTCTGAACTCTTTCACGATCATCTTTGTTGCTACCACCTTCTTAACAAATGATTTAACTTTAATGCTTGTATAAATTTTACTTAAGAATTTTGTTATCATCAAAATAATTAAAACCTTTGAGCTAACATCTAGCATATCCCAAGCTGTTTTCTTTACCCAACCAACTCGACTGAGCACAATAACTTATCTTTTGTAAGTTCTAATTACCAATGCTAAAGTGATGGCTATTCCTTTGGCTAGTGTCATGAGAGTTAAAACTTGTTATTCTTAAAATGGTGGATGTGTAGTAGGAAAGGGTGAAAAAAAAGTGATTCATAGTATAAGTACCAAGGTTTTGCTGCTCAAACTGGTTTAATCAGGAATTTGAAGTAAGAATGCAAATTTTCAAGTCCCATTTGACAAGCAATCCTAGTCATAATTCTTCTTCATCATCAAGTTCTTGCCAATTAGTTGGAGTACACACCATGTGATCTCTTCAATCCTCTGATCTCTCTCATTAACCCCTTTCCAATTTCCTCAACACCATTGAAGTGAGAGGGATAAGTAGGAAAGAAGAAAGTTAATTTTGTAGGTGAAAGGGAAAATTGTTACGCTAGTGCTCTCTCTCTCTCTATCTCTCTCTCTCTCTCTCTCTCTCTCTCTTTGTAATTAATTTAAGAAATGAACAAATATAGATGCAATTTTTTTTGGTTTTTTAATAAGAAGGATAATTTTGTGGAAAGTTTAATTTTTGAAGATATTGTCATGACCTAGATCTAGGGACAAGATTGATACAAAATATGAGATGATTTCACATCTATATAAGTCTAACACACACAAACCACCTTAATCTCTTATCAAGCCAATCAAACTTTATAAACCTTACAACAATGCCTTTCAAAAAACTTTTCCTTCTTACTCATATATCCAATTTCATTCAAATGAGTAGTAATACATCATTTGTAATTAATTTGTAGAAAGGTTGCTAATCAGATAAGCAAGAGAATAAATTAGGAAAAATTACATATAGGTATTTTAGGTTTGCAAAAATTAATTTTAAACAAACTTGATTGTAACTTTGGAAGGATTTGATTGTACTCTTGAGAAGAGCTTATTATAATAAAATCATTCACAATAAGTTTTACAAATTTAAAATCTTTGATTGTAAATTTCTTAATAAATTATATTTTTTTCAATTATTTTTAAATAAGGACAAAAATTAGTAGAGGGTTTTTTTAAGAGGGAAGAATTAATAGAGGTTTTTTTTTTATATAAACAATAAAAGTACAATAACTATAAAACTTGTCTCAATTGTTATGGAACATATATAGTTAGTTGTACATGAAACAAATCTAGCAAGTAAATTCTTAACATTTTGCTGAACAACTTGCAAATTTATTTGTAGTAACATAGGCTTCTCCAAATAATGATATAGTTTTTCAAAAAAAACACCAACATTCAAAGAATATAAATGAAAGTGTAGAATTTATTGCTGTTTTAAAAGAAAACTTAGCCCATATCGTATAAAAAATGTTTAGTCTACCCTTAAGCTTTTTTCTATGCTAGACCATTGTCCTAAACTTTGGAATTATCTAACCAAATAAAAGTGCTATCTCTCTTCTCCCTATTATGTTGTTGAGGTTGGTTGACAAGAAGTACCATTGATTCAACATAAATATGTCATTCTAACGGAGCTGCCTTCGTTGTTTGAATTTTAAATTCTAAGTAGAACCTATATCCTTTAGAATTGGATGTATACCAAATAATCGCCGAATCATATTGATTGCATGTAGTGATCAACATTGGAGATCCTCAAAAAGTTTTTGATTACAGCAAGACCAAATGGAATATAAAACCATACAAACCTTATTAATTATGATTTGTTGTTCTTGGTGGAACCAGTATTACAAACAAACAAAAACATCAGGTGACGAAAATTGATCAACAATTAGGCTTAACTAAGGTCCAAACCAAATTACTAATGCAAATGGCCATATCAAGAACACATGACCATATGATTCTTTATGATAATCACAAAATTAACATTCGTCTTTAATATATAAATGATGTGAACGAAGAGTTGTCACCAACAATAAAACTTTGTGTAACAAGCACCACATAAACAACATAATATACATCGGAAGATAGAGTTTTCAAAGTTTATCCTAATCTATCCATCAGTGTAAATGATATGACTCCAATCATCTAGGTAGCGTATCATATCCATTTGCCATGATATACAAACAACGTTTGTACCTGTTTATACTAACTGATCACACGATCTTGTAATAAAAAAGGTAAATTGAAGAATTCGTTTAGTCTTATTCCTCAAATATAATTAATTGACTAGTTGACGATTCGAACATTTTTTATTATGTAAGATCCCAACTGTTTGAATACAATTAGTAGAGTTATTAAGCGTTACTTATGGCTTTTTAATAAATAATAATAATTTAAGTTCAATTTTCACTATCGGCTCATTTAAATAAGTTGCTGAAAGTTTTGATAGTAGCACTCACAGTAAGTGCAATTTAACACCAACAAGCTCTATTTTCAGCTAGAGTAGACTAGGAATCTGTTCTAAGGAGCAGCCAAATGGTTGGGTGAAAGAGCATTCAATTAGTTTGGAGTGAGAAAGATTTGCAAACCAAATTTCAATTCATTAGAAGTGGGAGAAAAAGATTCCCCTTCAAATGTAGCAAGTACCTATCCTGATTGATCCCATTTTATATGTCCAACGTGAATCCCTCCAAATCAACCCAAATATTCGATTCTGCAATTCAGTTTTTGCAACAATGTCATCTAACGAAGAATCTCGCAGCCGTCAAGAAGCTTCATGCTTACCTACTCACAACAGGCATGCTCTTCGTTTCGCACGACTTTCATTCTGAACTCATAACCACATATACCAAATGCCTTCCCAGAAACAAGCTTCAAACCTTAACCAATTTCTTCAAATGCATCAACTCTACCACTCCATTACACTTCAATGTAATGATATCTGATTTCTGTCTGAAAGGTTTCCCTTTTCTTGCTCTCAGAATGTTCTCCTTCATGCACACGAACGGAGTTCCCTTCGATACGTACACTCTGTGCAGCTCTTTGACTGCTTCGTCTAAAACTAAAGATGTTATATTTGGAAAACAGATTCATGCCCTCGGGGGAAAATCAGGTTGGTCATCTAGTGTTTATGTGGGTTCTGCTCTCATTGATTTGTACTCAAAATTGTCAAATGTAAAAGATGCAGCTCTTATGTTCGACGAAATTCCCCAGAAGAATACTGTCTGTGCCAATGCACTTTTGGCAGGTTATGGGGAGGCTAGACTATGGGTCCAAGAACTTGAACTGATTAGGAAGATGCCCATGTTGAAATTGAAATGTGATCAGTTTACATTATCAGCAGCGTTACGTGCATGCACAGGATTATCTGCAATTGAAATGGGTAGACAAGTACATAGTTGTTTGCTTCGTACAGTACATAACATAGAAAGTGATATGTTTCTCCAGAGTGCTTTAGTTGAGATGTATGGCAAGTGTGGCCTGATAAAGAAGGCTTGGCAGGTCTTCAAGTTGGCTGGAATGCGAATTGGAGGAGAAAGAAGTAGAGACGTTGTATTATGGACTTCAATGCTTGGTGCATATGGTAGAAATGGCTTTTACAAGGAAGTAATTGCTTTGTACAATGAAATGTTAGTGGAAGGAATCAGACCTGATGGGGTAGCATTTTTGACAGTAATCTCAGCTTGTAGTCGCACTGGCCAAGTACAAGTTGGAATCAAATATTTTGAATCCATGTTTAATGACTTTAAGTTAGATCCTGGTCCAGAGCATTATAGCTGCCTAGTTGATTTGCTTTGCAGGGCTGGTGAATTGCAGAAGGCATGGGAACTACTGAATGAGAAACACTATAAGGGAATGGGAAACTCTAGCATCTCCATGTGGGGAGCACTACTTAGTGCTTGTGTGGATCGTGGGAATATTGAGTTGGGCAAATTGGCAGCTCAAAGAGCTCTTGAGTTGGATCCCCAGAATGTTGGAATTTGCATTTTGCTATCAAACCTATATGCCCGGTTTGGTATGTGGGATGAGATTGGGAAGTTGAGGGTGTTAATTAAAGAAAGAGGGTTAAGAAAAGATGTTGGCTGCAGTTGGGTTCAGGTGACATGTTAAATTGCTTGGAAAAGCTTAATGTTCCTGTTCCTTTCAAAGCGTGCTGATAGAGGGGTCTCTGTTCCAAATTCTGAAGATCCATATGATCAGATTTAGTACTGAATATTGATGCGTAGGTCTCTGTTCCAAAAAAAGGTAAAACAACAATTAGAACAAATTATTACTGAATATTGATTTGCCAATTGGCATATTTTTCCTGAAATAACCATAAGTCAAAACAAGATGAAACCGAACCTTTTGATCGTGTATTTTATACTAGTCTTAGATGCTCAGAAACGTTATGAACTGTGAACTTATATATCTCACCAGCTTTAGGAACATGAATAGGGTGATTATGTAGTCTCAAGTTGCAAATTTTTATCAGAATACAACAGGCAATATCACTGCCATTGCCGTGTCAATCTCGAACAATCAGTTGAGGGAACTAGCAGGTTTGCACTTGCACTTCAGAATGCGTTGGATTGTAGAATTTGGTTATAGTTTTATTCAATAGCTAACATGTGTAATTCCAGCTCTTTCACCGCTAGAGGATTTGATTTCTGACTTCTATAATCATCAAATATATTATGGGCTCTCTACATTCTAAAGGATTTCTACGTAGGGCACGAGAATTAAAATGCATATCATAATTCATAGAGCAATTTTACAATAATAGATCACCTGTAACTTATGCATGATTATGTAATACCGAAGGTTTTCATGATGTATTTTTTATTTTGTGATCACTTCATTCAGAAGAATTCATATTCCTTTCTCCAAATCCTGGACCATTCTCATCAAGCTAGATGAACCCATTCTTGATAAACCATTGATTCCCTGAATTAGTGTTCATTATATATCCCCAGTTATGGAAGTTGATGAATATGAGAAGTTGGGAGAGCAGGCTAGCGAATTTCATTTTCTTCTTCTGTGCATATGCTTTTGCCTAAGATTTTGAATGATTACCTCGAAACCTTACAACAAAACCGTTGAGCCAACTGATGTTTATTTCCAGATGTCATGGGTTCAAGCTCAAAAAGCGAAGCTCAGATGAGGGATAAGTTTGATAAATGGGCAGCATCAGTATAATTAGGATATCTTATACTTCTTTTCTTTTTATTCAGTATAAAAACATGACGACAAAGAATGGAATGATTATAAATTCCTCGTTATCAAGTTTTGAGATGTATTATTTTTCTTTCATTTTTTGCCTGCAACGGTGTATTTTTCCTCATAGTGGTTTGAAACTAGGAGTATCTCTTGATTACAATTACTGATATTTTCTTCTCCTGTTTTCTTGATTTGGAAGTTGACGTGGGCTTTATTGAGTCGGTGATGAGTTTAACATCTTTACTTATAATGCTTACAGTAAGTGCAAGCTCTTGTACTAAACGAGACTTATAAAAAATTATACAAAATTGAAGTTATATTCTTATTAACAACTCAAACTTTTGGTGTAACAATAATCACTTGATGAAACATTATGGTTTCCTAGATCACCTGTAATTATATGGGTTGAGCTAGATTGAAGTACTGGTCTTCAGGTTTTGCCATTAAATTGAGATCTAACTACCACATGCTCAGTTTGGTGGGGTTTTGTACTACAGTGAGGATCCTACGTCGATGCTTCTTTTAGGTACAAACTACCAAGTGTGCTTCTTATTCGAGGGAGGGCCCTCGTTTGTTGGGGCAGTAGGTACTTCCGTTGGTACTACTTTTGTCTTTGTGATAGGCCGGGCACGTGATTACTGACTCAACCCTGAAACGTATGGTACCATGTACCAGCCTATCCCTTTCACCCTCTCTATTATTAATTTGCCGCAAGGGGCTCCATCTCTAGTCTCTAACTATTGAATATGGCTCATCCAATTCTACGTTTCTGACAGGAAAGGTTCCCAGTGTTTACGGTTTCACAGCTTGTGTGGATATACCACGAGTTTGGTCCAACTCGATCTTGTTAGACTGAATTGAATTGAGTTTTAAAAGAAAATTGCTTGAATTGAGTTAAATACTAGACTGATTATGTTGGTCAATATGATCTAACTCAACTTGATTATGTATATATTTTTTGAAAACTAATATTTTACAAGAATTTATATAAAAAAAATTTTAGAGGTAAAATATAATTTTATTAAATTTTATATAAAAATTTTATTTTTTTAAAGATAAAATATTATTTTATAATTTACATAGACTTATATAAAAATCTTTTTTTCAATAGAAAAATATAATTTTACAAAAAATTATATAAAAATTTTATTTGTTAAAAGAATCATTTTATAATTTTTATCCAAAACAAAAAAGCCTAACCAACCTAGTTAATAATCCCTGTTCTGTGCATCCCCTACCAATGTCCACATAATTACACATGGCTGGTCACATCCAAATTTTATTTTATTTCATTTAAATTATCATTTTTTATAAAAATTTGTAATTAAAAGATTATTTTTATTTTGTATTTTGTATCTTTTCAAATAAAAAATATCAAAATTTAAAAATAAAAAAATAAATTTAAACTATCCAAATCTGATTTGGATAACTCAAATTAGATGTGCAAGAGATTCGGTTCCCTTGAGTATGATAAGTTTACAATCTCACATTATATAAATATTGTGTTATATACGTCAGAGTAAAATGCATTAATATTCATTGAGGTCAATTAAATTGCATTTAATATTTTTGTTTAAAAATATTATTGAGTTTTCTTAATATTAGTATATATTGTAAATTTTTTTAATTTACTTTTTGTCATGAAATTAATTTTTTATATAATAGCATTTTTCAAAACATAAAATTATTTGACTATTTTTGCTGTCAAATGAAAAATAATTTTATTTTGGAGTTTGAAATTGACATAATTATCTAGTTGCATATTGTGCAAAAAGTTAAATTTTATTGACAAAAAATAAATAATAAGTGAGATTTTTACAATATATATCTGTTTGCATTGAGGATATGACAAAATAGAAATTAAAGAAACATTGTCAAGTAAGAAAAAAAATGCATTGCTTATAGTATGTATGGGATACAAATTCTTTACTACGTGAACTAAAGGAAAAAGAAGATACTTTATAACTAGAGATGTACCCTGATATTTTTATTAAGATAACAAATTCTAAAAATGATAAATGCTATCAAAATCCTTGCCTAAATTAAGCCTGATTTTTCTTTTATATTTAGAGACCTGTGCTGGTTATTGTCAACATCTTAGGATTAGTAGAGTAGATTAGTAACGTGGACCTTAATAATATGAGTTGAATCATCTTGAATTTATGAAAATATTAAGCCTATAAAGTACCACGACAATATCAAGTGATAGTAAGTTGGATGATTTTTTTGAAAGAAAAGAAACATCATATTAAATTTAGCCAGACATGAAAGTTTAGCATAATTAATTACTTTATATATAATTCAGGCAAATTTCACACCATAAAAATTGTAATTTTATATGGTCAAGTTTTTCTCATTTATAAGTTAGCTTCTTCTGGCTTTCTTTACGTCCTGATGACATCACTAACAGCAACTCCATTCCATTTTCTCTGATTCCAACTATCTCTATAAGATTTTACGATAGACATCCCACATTTTAAGGTCCATGTTTTAACATTGGTTTGATTCCACATGAAGTTTTCCCCGCAAAAAGGCAATAGAAAGGACAAGGTAAATTGTACAATATGTATTCATAAATTACAGAAACACTAGAAGCTGATGATGCGAGGTTCCTAATGGCTAATGGCTCGTGGGAGATTACAAATTTAGGAGGAAGAGAAGTTTTCAAGTGGCTGGGAATGATCTCACAAGACCTTACTATGTTGTCTTGACGAGACAAGAGGATTCTGGGGACAAGAGTAACGTGGCCTTCATGTGCCAAAGGAAAGGTAGAGTCACCATCAACTTAAAAGGAGTATCCCTTTCTTGATTAGCTCTCTAATAATTCTCAATAGCCATATATTGTTAGGACGTAGGGGTAAGCATCCAATGGAGTTGATACAAAATTTAACCCATCTATTTGGATGGAAAAAGTATCATTGACTCTAGTTTTAAGCAATTCAGGCTTTTGAGTTTGTTGTGACAGGTTACTTTTTTTTTTTAAACATGTCTCTAAAGAACTCTAAATCTAATTAATAAACTTGATTTTTATATTAAGTTTCATTTATACGTGCGGATTTGGATCTTTTGCATTTAGTTAGTAATATAATGTACAGTTAAAAAGAGAAAAAGAGAAAGAAAATAAGGAGTAGATAGAAAAAGGGAAAATAGGTTCTCTATATATCTCTATTCTTTGCTATAACTCTCTCTTTTAAATGTATAGTCCATTATTGCATAGAATCATAATCTCACACAAACCCATAAACCTCCGCAAACCTCACAAAATTTCTTTTTCTTTTTTTTAAGATTCAACCAAGTTAAACAAGTTGGCTAGTTATGCACATTTCATAGTTAATTGATGTGTGTGGACAACCTCTATCTAAAGAGTCTCAATTTGCATTCTTTATTCATCCTTTAAGAATGAGCATAATGCTTATCCTTTTTTATCATACAAATCTAATATAGATGATCTAGATTTTAAATTTTTTCTTATTTTTTTAATCTCAATAATTTTTTTTATGTTATCAATTTAAAACCTATCTTTATTATATATTTTGTTTCCATCAAAATTAAAAAAAAAATTGAAATCCAAACTGTCCAAATCTGAACGATTTAAAAAAAGATGAGTATCCTATTTATCTTTTAAGAATGAGTAGAAAATCCAATTAAAAACAAGCCAATTCTCATAAATTTTTATTAATTCGTTTTACAACCAGCTGGCATTATTTGTATCTAAGAATTTCTATTACTCAGGCGAGCCCCGCACTTTGAAGAAAATGGTGGGCCTTTCTAGCTTCTCCAATTGATCTCATTCACAGAACATGAAGAGTCTATGCTAGGATGGCGACATGCAGCATGCAGGTAACTGTTTTCCCATGTAATCTAGGCTGTAATATAAAATAAAAACTCAAAATTATTTACTTTCTTCCTGCCAAATAATAATGAGAACAAACAAACAGTAAATAAATAAATAAATAAACGGTGTTGAATCAGGTAGCAAATAAGTAGTGAAAATAGATTTAAGAGTGTATCTTAGACTATAGATTGAAGGGTGTGTCATAGATGCCCAAGTTGCAGTTTAGGTGTTTGAATTTTTGCCCGCGAATATGAAACTACATTTTGTCCTAAGATTTAGGGTGTTTGGCATCGAGAGTAACAGAAGCTTGAAGGACAGATCACAGAAATGACGGACACTGCTGTAATTTAGGTTTCCAATATCACTTTCTGAGCCTTGGAGACATGTAAAGGTAAGGAAGCAAAATGAAGCCAGGCTAAGACCAAAATTGTGGTGCATATTTGATATGATATTTATGCCTCAATAGAATTATACTATCCAATGTGGTGGTTTAGGCAAGATTACATGACATGACTGATGTGGCATCTTGGCTAATGAAATTAATTAAAATAAATAAAGGATTTAAATCTTGAAAAGTGATAATTAAGAAAATTATCTGTCAATTTTTGAAGTTGAAGAGATGTTTGCAAATTTAGCTCAAAGTTGAAGAATGATATTTATATTGTTTTTCTTTAAAATAATATTTAGCTTGATTGTAGTTATGCTATTGGTCGTGGTTTAGACATGACCACATGGGAAGACCTGCATCGTTGAGACACCCTTATTTCTAGTAACAAAGACAGCTTTAGTGGATGGTCCAAAATGTAGGCTGGTGAATGGAGAAGCATGAACTAGCTTTTATTACCTTTTTTTTAATTTGGGGAGCCCATCGTTACATTGTGTTTTCACTCCAAACATTTAATATGAATGGCTTCCAAGAAAGCACCAACCAACCAATCCCTTAGAATGGGACCAACCTCTTCAAGTTCTCAAACGTCCTTAACTAATCCCTATTCAGACAAATGGAAGAAAAGCAGAAGTACTTACCAGTCAAACACATATGATAGTCAAATATACTGATAAATTTGAAGGTGTTGAAGCATCTTCAAGCAAAACGAAAAATTATTAGTGCATCTTATTTCTCTTTCCCACTAGCCAAACAAAGAGAAAATTACTACTTAAACTCCTTCTATTCTATCTAATATTTTGATTGATAGGGAGATTACAGAGTTCACATACACAAGTGATGCGTGTTGAACGACATGGACAAATTTTGTAGAGTAATAGATAATGATAGGCTTGAGAATGCAGTAAAATAATGGATAGGCAAAGAAGCAAGTATATGAGCCTATAGTTTAAATCATATCTATAATTTGCTAAGAAGTGTGTTTGATTTGAAGATGAAATACCTAATGAGGTCAAAAGCAGAAAGAAGGAGTAACAGACACATGGGTCCCTGCCAAAAAATTGGTTTTGTTGCACCGAAGGTCTGTTTCATACATGTGTCGCTGAGTCCATAGGATCACAAGCCCAACAATCGCAAAAAGACAAACCATCACAGGTTGTACCTAAGAGTACACTTATTCTTGTAGGTCCGTGAATTCAGGTTGGAAGAGAGAGAGAGAGAGAGATTAGCGGTGAGTAAAGAGTGGGATTCATTATAGCTCACATATAGACTAATGTTAGTTTGATAGCCTTGAACAAGGGTTAAACTGAAGGGTGAATAGATTTTTTGTGTGCAGCTTCATGCTATGTAGCATGAAAATGACAAAAATATTTAAAACAAAAAAAGAAGTTAAAGGAATAGAGCCTCCTGATTAGGAGACGTGGACCCTTGTATGCTGCTCTTAAAAAAGTAGTAGAGAATCCGATTGTCCCAAAGGGTTAATCTAATAACAACAAGCAAAAGTGCTTATGACTAGGATATCCTTTTGAGCCTACCCAAGACGGCCAAATATTAACCCTTTCTAAGGAAAGAAAAGGAAGAAATTCGGTAATGCATAGAGAGATTCAGAAGAGACATGGGGGGAAAGATGAAAATTAAAGGCTAGTGATTGGGGTCCATATTGCCATTAGGACGACCAACATAGCATAGTATTAGCCAGTGGGCTTGGCTCCCACCATGTCCTTGCCCAAATTACACTTACCCCAAAACACCCGTGTTCTGTGCACGGGCCCCACACAGCACATTACCCTCTCCCCTTGCTTTTTTGATACTCATGAACAAATAATATTCAATATTATTTTCTATTTATATATTATTAAATAATACTCAATCTCTCTCTCTCTCTCTCTCTCTCTCTCTATGCCCAAGCTCTTCATAAATACCCCATTCTCCCATACCATTCCTCCCATCACCCCTAAATCTACTTCTTCGTTCTTTTATCCATCCTTGGACCTCTCTGCCTCTCTCTCACACTAAAAATGGCCATTAGAAAACCAAACAAGCTCCCCCAAACTGCAGTCCTTAAGCAAATCCTCAAGAGATGTTCAAGCTTAGGTAAGAAACATGGCTATGATGATGATGGCCTCCCTCTTGACGTCCCAAAGGGCCATTTTGCTGTTTACGTTGGTGAAAACAGAAGTAGGTACATTGTCCCGATCTCATTCTTGACACACCCTGAATTCCAATCCCTCCTAAGGCAAGCTGAAGAGGAATTTGGCTTTGATCACGATATGGGTCTCACTATTCCCTGTGAAGAAGTAGTTTTCAGGTCTCTAACATCAATGCTTAGATGAAAGAATTATCGATGGTTCTGCTTGAAGAAGAAGAAGATGATGACCAAGATGAAGCTGCAGCTCTTGCTTCTCTTTTTTTAGGCATCTCTCTTCATCATAGTTCTCATCAATTCTTGATCTACCTTTTCTTTTCCTCATTCTTTTCTTCATTTGTGTGTGTGCGTGTGTGTGTGTTTTGTAATGCTTATTATGTGACTCTAACTTAGGACCCGTGAGCATTTCAAAAAATTGTATAAAGGTTTGAGATTTTCCTCGCAGAGGTTCTATAATATTATACCCTGTGAGAGAAGTTGGTTATGTCAACGAAAGTTGGGCAGAGTTTTGCCTAAACTTCTTCCTTTCTCTCTTTATGCGCGCATAGGTTCTGCAAAATTAAGATTTATGAAAATAGGTTACATAAAAGAAAGTAAAGAACGGGGACCAGAGCAAGCATAGCTTATCAGAGAACGTGCTGTACTTGAGTGTGTACGGATCTCATCTGTGTATTATTGGTGTTGGCTTTTAAATTAACCCACTGGAAAAATAGAAAATGTCCCACCTAGCAACAATAATTTATTAAGCAAGAATAGGCACATAACCAGATGATAATGTAGGTTAATCTAAAAAAAAAAGGAAAAATTATAATTATAGATTTTAAATTAAAAAATTTTATGACTAAAAATGTAAAACACACGAAAAAATTATAATTCAAAATTCTCAATTAAAAGTTTTTATCTTAAAATCTTTTAAAATAATTTTAAAAGTAAAAGTCATTTAATATGAATATTTTTAATTTAATACCTTAGACTATTATTTTCTCTTGAAGAAACACCTGACCAATTATAATCTTCACATAGTTTAATATCAAACTTATTTGCATAAATCTTGAAGGAGAAAGATCTTTTCTTTCTTTTATATGCGGAGCCATTCTTGTATAGGTTCAGTTTATATAAGCTTACCAGTCAAGATTTGTCCATAATATGATTCAAAAGGATCTATTGTATTAAGGTTGTTATTTTTTATTATTAATTTTCACTTTTTTATAAATAGAATCCATGAAGGACGTAGTAGCTAGGCTGAATCTACGCACGAAAAAAAAAAAGCTTTGCTATATTCCATTTATCTCAGCTTATTATGGCAAAGGAGATTACTTCTGTAACCTCCATGACTACTAATATTGAAGAATGTTGCCTCTCGCTTTTAGTTCAGCTTTTATCGAAGTAAATGGCTGAGAAATCTTGGAAGGGAAAGAGGATGATAATTTTGAGCCAATCTCTGGCAAGAGGTGGTTTTAGTGAAGAAGACAGTGCAGAGATGGTGTTTGGGCATGCGCAGTCCTAAGATAATACAGAGTGTCAGGCTCAAGTATTAGCCTTACAATTTCTCTGATCTAGAAGCAACAGTGAAAAGTTGATACACTTTATGTGGGGAACTCGCAAGTTGAAAACTTGAAAGGGATCAAAAGACTAAAACCATTACGCCAACCTACCCATGAGTTGCATGAATTGCAAGGCGCTTCCCTCACCCCTCTCTCTCACAAATTTTGATTCTCTGCTATGCGGATCTGTGCAGCATGCTGTGATGCACAAATCTTTGAATCAACGGTTCTCTACTGCATAACACAAACACTGCACAGCAAAGAATCTCCTCCCTACCCCCCCCCCCCAACACACACACACTCTCTCTCTCTCTCTCTCTCTCTCTACAAATCATTATTAAAGCATAAAAGGGGTTAAAAGCAAGTTAGAACATATTAACTCAGTTGATGATATCTTTTGTTTATTAACTCAAGATTCGATTTATGTGAAAAGTAGTGTCAGATTAAAATTTTAAATACATAAAGTTAATATTATAAAAAAAAGTAGGGCTTAAAAAATGCTAAAAAAAATTAGATTCAGATCAATTTAAAAATATTTAAGCTAGTTGCTAAGAAACAAAAGCTGACACGGAACTGGGTATACTTTTGCAAAAGGAGCAGCAAAGAAATGAGAAGCAAAGGCTGCCTTGTCCCTTGCTGGTCCAGAATTAATAAATTGATGACTGCTTTTCTCTTTTGGTTTCAGCCACAGAAGGCCTTCTGACACTTACCACTCTCTTCCTATAACTGCCTCACCAACCCCCCAAACCCCAAAAGAGTATCTTCTTATGCTTCTTCAAAATCAAATTCAAAATTTTCTTTCGGACATGATATCTCCACCCATATCTGCCGAGTTAGGGTTTATCCTCTGCAACTGTTGTTGCCCACATCTCCTCTCTCTCTCTCTCTCTCTCTCTCTCTCTCTCTCTCACACACACACACACACACACACACACACACACACACACACATAAACTTACATGAGGATCTGGTTTGGAACTAAATTTAAAGGAAGCAAATTAAGCAAGATTCTAATTTCTTTAAAGACAAAATTATTCTTTTAATTCCTATTTTCACTTAATTTTTAATTTAATCAATATTGTTTAAAAATTTATAATTAAATCCTTATATTTTCATTTTTTTAACTTAATCCCAATCATTAAACTTTTGTTATTATTTTGTTAAATTTTATTAATATAATCAATTATATATTATGTTGACATTTTAAATACACATGATTTAAATTGACTTATCCAAATAATGTGTTGAATCGCATGAATATACATGAGTTAATTTTATTTTATTATTTGTTGTTATATTTTTTAAATTATACATATTTAAAATATTAAGATAACAAATAATAGTTATATCATCAAAATTTAATAGAACATTGTCAAAAAATTCAAAATTATAAAAATTAAATTATAAATTTTTAGATTATGGATGTTGCATTAAAAATTAAATATAACCAAATAAACCAAAAGAATAATTTAAACTTCTTCAATTTTATCATACCCATGTAAGAGAATATGCCTCTAAGATTTACTAAAAAATTTAGGTAAAGTCCAAAACACCCTTAACCATTATTTGAGAGAGAGAGAGAGAGAGCAAGTAGTTCAAGATATGCAAGGTCAGTGAGTCTTGTTACTGTATGCATGTTTCACTTAGTAGCAGGAGTGACCATTTTTATCTGCAATATATCCTTGAACCTCCCAAAAGAATTGTGTCCTAATAAAGTGTCCCCACCCATGTTCTCTGCAATTTCTTGACCATCTTGTACTAATATTTTACTTCCACTCTATCCTTCAAATAATGTACTCGAGTACTTAATTGCAAATAACAAAAATATTCATTTGGTTTGTGCACAGTTAACTATTTTTGAAGATATTAATTAGTAGAGATATCATTAATTGCTCTCTTTGTTACATTTGTATTCCTCTTTTCAATTTTTGCTTCCACTTTTGCCCTTGTTATAGCATATCTTAAGTTCTTGGAATCTCTATTATTATTTTCTTTTACTTTTTGTCTCTCTCTAAATGGGACCCAAAAAAAAACAAATGAAACAATTCATTTGGGAAAGGAGAAATGTGGGATTTGATGTGAGGGGGATGGCATGTGGGGCTCCAAAACGCACTTGGATTGTGGGGTATTAAATCCATTTGCAGCATGCCATGTTATGCTAATACTACTAGTTCGGCTTTTTGACAGCAATATGCAAAATAAAAAAATTAAAAACTCAAATGTTGCGTCGCAAAAACGTTTTCCGTGGATACTTATTTTATATATATATATAAAATGGGTCGCAGTATCAGCGATGCCGCGACCGATTTTTTTTTTAAATTTAATAAGGGGTCGCGGCATCAGACCACCTAACCCGTGACCAGGCAAAGCTGCACGCTGCAGCGTGCAACATCTCCCCCCCCCCCCCCCCACTGCAGCATAATCCCTCCCCCATTTTCATCCCTGTATCTTCCTTCTTCTTCCCCGCTGCCTCTTCCTTCTTCTCTCAAAAATGGCTTCTTTCATCCCTCACTTCCTCTCTTCTCCTCATTTCTCCTCTTCTGCATAGTAAATCTTTTTTTTCTTTCATTCCTTTCATTCTCCCTACCCTTACAAGGCTTGTTTCATTTTTATTCTACATTGTAAGTTTTTTTTCTCTTCTCCTTACTTATTTGTTACTACTCTCCTTCCTATATTTGATATTCTTTACACTTGTATTATTGATTATTATTTATTGTGTTTATTGTAGAAAATATCAAGTAAGGAAGAAAAGACATATAAATCAAGTAAAGTTTCAGATCATCATTTAAGAAGAAATCTTCAATATCTTCAAGTATAAATATTAAGCTTAAATATAGTGAAGGAAAAAAATTATTATACTATTATTGAATATTTTGTTTCTTTAATATGTTTTTTAAATTAATTGTATTTAACTTGTTGTAAATGGAGGAATAAAACTTTTTTATTAACTAGCTGATTGTCAAACTGAAGAAAACAAATCATTATTAATTTTTGTATTTATCTTTATAATGTATAATACGTACTGGGGAAAAGAAAAAATGTTAAACGTATCTTGTTATTTTTCAGATATTGTTAGTTTTTACCTCTTGTTTAAAATTAAAAAAAAAACTTTCTGCACTAAAATAGTTTTTACCTCTTGTTTAAAATAAAAAATAATTTTATATGTCTTTATAGTTTATTTTGATACATAGAACTTACATTATAATTTAATTTGCATGCACTTATAATTATTCTTTTGATTCTTATAATTTTATTGTTTTCATTCCTTATAGTTAAATTGTTCTTTTGATTCTTATAATTTTATTAGTTTTAATTAGATTTTTTATGTAAAAACTAATTACATATTTATATT
Organism: Erythrophleum ivorense; assembly: GCA_026724425.1. NCBI lineage: Eukaryota > Viridiplantae > Streptophyta > Magnoliopsida > Fabales > Fabaceae > Erythrophleum > Erythrophleum ivorense. The sequence goes on from JAIUCV010001494.1 coordinate 53,520, forward strand.
TTCAAAAATGTTAATTTATCTATTCGTATTAAACCTCTTTTCTTGTATTAAGAAATTCCATTGATGTAATTAATTATATATTATTTTAAAGTTTAAAATATATATAACTCAAGTCACAAATTAAATTGATTTGTATAACATACACTTAATTTAATTTTATTTTATTACTTATTTTTACTTTTTCTATTAGTATAAATTGCATATATTCATATTGTTAATATGGCATATGATGGGATGCATTAATAAAATTCAATGACTTGTAAACAAGAGTTTAATTGTAAGGATTAAATATAAATTTCTTAGAAATTGCATTAATAAATTATGAATAATAGAAATTGAATTAAAAATTGAGTGCAAGTATATAAATTAACATAATAATATAACTTTTTTCTAAGCTATAGAATTATACGTAACTTTTACTCATGCTAATTTTTCATAAATAATTTTTATTCATTCTAATTTAAATATACAGAAACGTAATGTACTAAATTCAATAATAGAATTCAAATAGTATACAATGCTGAAGGTTGTCCTTTTTATGAGTTAATTTATATTTATATATAAGCAAAATAGAAATATAATTAAATGAGATAAATAATTTTTAATGTAGACATAGAGAATTATTATTGTATGTAGCTGAGCAAAAGTAGATGTATATATTTGGATATATGATTTGATATATGTATGTAGATGATATTAATGATTGTTTGCATGTGTCATTACACTTTTTGTATAATAGGAATCATAATGAGTGTGAGACAGGAAATCATATGCATATATGCAAATGGAAAAATCTATGACAGTGAAGAAGGTGCAATATTTGTTTGTGATAGACCTAAAATATTAAGATTTGATGCCTGCATTACTCTCAATGGATTGAAAAAAGTGATGGGTGAAAAGTTACGATTGGCTCCAAATCAATCTGTGTCCGAGTTGGTATATAGGTACCCTCACTTACGTAATCCCACAATGTATTTGGCGTGTACTTTGGAAGATGACGATGATATTCAAACCATGTGGGAGGCTAACCGAAAATTTTCAAATCAATTAGGCGCACCGGATATATATGCACATATGGCAAGTACTGGCACAATTTTACTGGAGTCTCAAGCTGAGGTTCATGTACCGTTATTTCTTCCATCAACTGGCCAGATCTGAGGTTCCAATAATTATACCTCACAATTTGATACTGACATGACAGGTGTTATCCATTTTGCTGCTCAACCTACCCTCGACTTGACTTACCAACCAAACTCATCTCATCAGCCTATTCTCAATACGGGTCCTTCATCGCCCCTAACTGAAACAGAGGATATTATGGATAACTTTGAAGAGGAAGATGAATATGATGTTTCGCCTAATATCAATAACCATGGAGATGATAAGTCAGAGAGCGACGATGTTAATGAGGTTGGGGTTACTCCATTGAGCCAATATGAGGACCCAGCATATGACATGATATCATAGATTAGTTCAGATGATGGAAATTTTATTAAGATCTCTGAGATAAATGAGAATATTGACCTTAATAGTAGTCAAGAATTATATATCGATATGCGATTCCCAGATAAACAGTTTATGCGGCGTGCGGTGAAGATATACTCTGTTCAGAAACACCACACATTTAAAGTGCATTACTCGTCAGAAAAATATGAAGAATATCGTTGTCCAGAATATGGTGGTCAGTGTACCTGGAGAGTTAGAACAAGTCGGGATGAGAGGGACATGCATTGGAAAATAATAAGATACAATGGACCACACACATGTCTTTCTCTGTCATTATCGCAAGATCATCCAAAGTTTGACTCTGACGTCATCTCATCGCACATTATGTCAATGGTGGCTGAGAATCCTTCGGTGTCAATTAGGCAAATTATTGAAAGAGTGCATAGCATATTTGGCTACACTGTTACATACAAAAAGGCATGGACGGCAAAACACCGAGCAATCGGCATTGCATTTGGAAATTGGGAATAATTGGGGTCTCTCAACTTGGTCAGTTTGATTTTAATGCAGCATTAGTTTCAGCCCTGGTTGAGAGATGGCGGCCTGAAACCCACACTTTCCACTTGACTAGGGGAGAGGCAACTATTACTTTACAAGATGTTGCTATTCAACTTGAATTATCTTGCACATAACAAGTTGTTTCAGGAAGACCCAATTATAACTAGACAACTGTGTGCCAGCAATTACTTGGTGTGGTCCCACCTCCAGAGGTCATGGATGGACAGCGACTCAGTGTCCCATGGCTTGCCCAGACATTTGCGGCCTTACCAGGCGATGCCAATGATGAGACCATACAGCAATTTGCTCGGGCATACATTATGAGGTTGATTGGGGGATATTTGATGCAGGATCGGACTGGGCATAAGGTGATGTTGATGTATTTACCATTATTTGCCGATTTCGATGAAGCTAGTCATTATAGTTGGGGATCTGCAATTTTGACCCACTTATATAGAAAATTGTGCGGTGCAACCAATTATGCAGAGGTCAATATTGGTGGTTGCCTGACATTACTTCACCTATGGGTATGGGATCGTTTCTCGCGCCTAGCTCCACCTCTCCCTGCTCAGGCAGATCCTCAGATAGAAATATATCCCTTGGGACCGCCGTTGGGTTTCAGATGGAGGCGTGTCTCCCAACACATTCGTTCGACCACTGAAGCATTACGGACTTATAGGATATTATTAGATCAAATGAAGGATGATGAGTTCATTTGGCAACCATATGACCATCCGAATGTCCAACAATTAATTCCGAACTATTGTTTAGTGGGTTCAAATATATGGCGAGCGTCTGTACCTATTATTTGCTTTTAGATCGTTGAATTTCACCTTGCAGACCGTGTTCTCCGTCAGTTTGGTCAGCAACAGCATATCCCTCAAACACCGTTTAATGTGGGATCGTTGCATACTCTGCAACTAAGAGGAAAAACATATAAAAATTGGCGTCATGAGCATATGGTATTTATCTCTGCATGGAATATGTGGGAGCGTGTTGTTGCTCAAGCAGATACAGAGGTATCTTCATTGGATCGCTCCTCTGATTATATGCGTTGGTATTGGCGCCATACATGACAGTGGATCCATCCGGGGAGTGGTTCCCAAGGTTTTGTGGTATGACCTTTTCTTCTATTTTTTATCTTTTACTTGTGCATATTTTTTTCAACTATATAACGACTGATCTTTTTCTTTTCTCACAGACTGATATACTGGACAACCTATATATGCTTTCCATTGCTGATCCTCCGACGCTTGATTATGCGGGATTTAGGGAGAGAACTCGTGGAGATGTTAGGACGATGCTGCAAGCCTTAGGTGAATATCGAGAGATGTTGGTCTCTCAGCCTGCTCCACCCGCTCCTCATCTACAGAGACCACCAGAGCCAGAGGCTCGCCCAGGAAAGAGGGGACATGGTTTTATATCTACTAGACAGCCATTAGTAGATGTCACCCATGGCAATAGATGTCAGACAGATGCACCATCGTCTTCTTACACGCCAATGCCTGTGCATGAAGAAACTGAAGAGTCACGTCCTTTTGCAACATTTGCAGACTATGCAGGTGTTGGTCCTTCTTCTGCTGCACCATCCTTTAGCGCACCTAGGTCCTTTTTATCTGTTGGAGATGCTGGTCCTTCTTTTGTTATTAGGAGTGGTTCGTCGTCCTTCACATCACCAGCTCCTCAGCCGTTCTTTTCCACCCCGTCACCCCAAACTATGCAGCCTAGGGGTATCTATTTCACTACTCTATTTTCTGATCCGTTCACGTTCAGTGCAGAGTATGCGGGTGCACCTTCTGAACTATGGGGACCATCTTTCCAGCAGGAGTTTTTCACCCCTGATCAACCGATTCCCCCTGTTCAATCCCCTCAACCTACTCGTCAACCAAATAGTGGATTAACCAATGAGGATGAAGGTGAAAAAGCAGAAGAAGCAGAAGTAGAAGAAGCAGAACAAGAGCCACTTCAGCACCGTCCGCAGCGCTTATGCCGAAGACCTAGATGTGGGACTGGAGGACATATTGGGTAAAATGTTAAATTTTTTTCCTTTATTTTAATAGTTATAGCCTTTTCGTGTACAAGAAAGAACTTTGATATCTACGTTTCAAATTGTGAGTATATAATATCGGTGTAACTTGTTACTTTAATTAAACTAATGAAACTTTAGTTTAAATAGTTATATAGATGTGTTATATTATTTAAACTCGTGATTGATTTTTTCACTATCATATACGAAAGAAAAAACAATTAACATAGACATTGGGCCACCAAAATATTTTCTCCAAATGCTTAATTATGTCATGACCTATTTAGTTTTTTTTAAATTTAATTTGTGTTTATATTTTTTTCTTTTGCTTGTACTTCCTTTTTTTTTTCTTTTCTCAAGTTTGATTCCGTTTATATCTCTTTTTTTATTTATTAGTAGCAAATATAGGTCAAATACACATAGGGATACATTAAATTAGATAACACATATATAAGTCCTTATATATAAATTTCTTTGATTTTAATAACTTCCAAAAATAAATCTTAGTATTTTTTCTTATAGATGTATTTTGTTTTTGAAAAAATTAATTACAATCTTCATTTTACAATTTTAAAATGTCAAAAATTTTATTTGTTACTCTTAAAAAATAAAAATAAAAATTCAAAAACATGCACTTTTATTTTTATAATAGTAATAATAATATTAGTAGAGGAGCTTGATCAATTTTTCTTTACTAAACGTATAAATATTACAACAAAATTATATTTCAAAATTATATATTACTCAAAATTCCTTTTAGTCTTTTTTGAATATACTATATTATTCTTTATTTTCTTTTATATAAATAAATATATATTTATATATATAAATGGGTCGCGGCATCGCATTTAATTATTAAATAAGAGTCGCGGCATATTCTTTTTATTTTTATTTTTTAAAAATAAGTATTTAGGAAAAACGTTTTGATAGCGCAGCATTTGAGTTTTTTATTTTTTTTATTTTACATATTAACGTAATAAAGCCCCATTAGTTCACATAGAATTGCTCAAAAATGGTTCTTTTGGGTCTTGAATACAAGTGACTAAGAACTACTTTGAGTCAAGAAAACAAATTTGAATAGATATTTTGAACATTTATTAGGGTGTCATTTATTTTGAAAAATCTAAACTTAAAACTCCTATATATATTTTAAGTGTTTAATACTTAAGTGAGTTAATCCAGTTAATAAGAAAGAATAATATTTATCCTAAAAAAATGTAAATATTATTCATTTGTACATACTTGAATTTCCAAAACTGAAAATTTCTTCCCTAAACTTCTTTATAAAGTATAATCCCTATACCATTTTTTGTTAATGCGGTTAACTAATATATCACTTCAAACTTTTTAATTTATCACATAGCATATTCTTATTAGTCTGCAACTAAAATTAGTTTGCTATTTAAGAATTTAAGGTTAAGCATCTCAATTCTATTCAACCCTCCTATTAACATTTTAACAACTAATATTTAATTGCAAACTACTAAAAGCATGCCACGTGACAATTAAAATGGTTTAAAGCAGCATCTCAGTGAATAATGTTAACCAAGAAAAAAAAACTGGCTGAAGGATCTAAAATTTAAAGGATAATAATTTAGAGGATAATTTTTTATTATAAAACTAGTTGAATGTTTATAAATGACCTAAAATTAAAGGAGAATATTTATAATTATTTTTTCCTTTTGTTTTTGAATTTGTTCAATAAGTGTGAAACAATTTATATGAATATTAGTTAAAAAATTTTAATTGAATCTATATCGGAACATAAAAGTTTTCAGAGACTAAGCATTTTCTCATGCATAAAATAAAGTTTTTTTTTTTACAGTGCCTTTACCGCAAATGATTACATTCTTACGGTCATTATGTGTGTTTTTCTGATTAGGACATATAACACTGATATAGAAATATATATGGGCTAAGTTATAAAGTAAAAATTACAAAAAAGAATTAAGGGCTTTTTTATTTTTCTAATAACCCCTAAAAACCATGAGAGAACAACGGATACAATGGAGATAGCAATCAAACTTGCTTCATTTAAAATTCTAACAACTACAAAAAAAATGGGTGTTTAGATTTATAAAGGAAAAACCCTATATGACCTATCAATTTGCAACAATAAAAAAAGAGATTTTGTGGTTTCCATTGTGACGATCCTTCTCATACCTCAATATATAGAGATATGGGTTTCCATAATGTTTGAATCTTCAAATTTTCTCCTTCTAAGCTTAGACTCAAGATCTCAAATGCCTGCTTTCATGGATGAAATCAAATATTTGGTGTTGTCTAAAATGTCGAAGAAACTATTGAAGATAATTTGAAAAAAAAAAAATGCCTATGGAAAAGTAGTTGACTAGTTCAACATAGAGAAAAAATAATTAAAAACAAAGAACCAATGATTAATTGATAGAATGGAATAGTTGACCGATTATGGAAGGCATTGATTGATTATTTTGAATTAATTAATCGACTAATAAATGATAGAAAACAATCATGTAGAACTTTAGAGGTGAATAATTAATTAATGACTTAAAACAATCAACTAATTAAAAACAAATATTTTAGAAATTTGAAAATTATGACAGTTTAAGTGATTATTAACCTTTTGGATAATCTTGTTTCACTAATAATAATCAAATAATTGTTGAACTAATTCACAAAAATCTCTGAATGCACCAAAAAAACATAATGGAACTTTAAAATTGAATTTCAAAAACAAGTTTCTAATGAAAAGGCATAATTATTTAAAATCATAGTCGTAATTTGTGGATTTGTACTTAATTTGGAGCAATTGAGAAAATGAAGAAAGTAAAAGGGTAGAATTTATGAATAGACTTGGGGGTTTTGGAAAAATAAAGAAAATTGAAAGGATCAATTAAGAATTCCTCTAAACTAAGAATAGTGGGTTAATAAACATAAAATATAAAATATTTGGGGCTAAAATATTAGTGCAATAAAATATCTTTCATCTCCATTGGATCTTTTTGTAATTTTCATTTTATAAGTCACTTAACCTGCCCTTATATGTCCATGTGTCCTAATTATAAGGAGACCCATGTTTAATTGTAGGAGTGCAACCAATGAACCAATTTTTATGGTTACACTCAACAAAGCGCCATAAAATAATTTATACAGCACTTTATTGAAGATGAATAATTGGCCAATGAGTCCTTTGTTGCTTCAAGGGCGATTTAGAACACCTAATCCAAATTTTAGTTTTTTATCTTTTGCTTTATTCTAATTATCTTTCTTAATTTTAAAATAATCAAGATATAAGATGAAAACAGTCTGTTAATAATTAAAAAATTATTTTCATCTTATATCTTATTATGTTTCAAAATAAAAAATATATTTAAAAATTATCTTTATTTTATATTTTATTTTATTTAAAATAAAAAATAATTAATTAATTAAAATTTCGGAGTTTTCATATACATCTGGACAATTCAAATATGTTGATGCTTACCACGACAGCTGGCGATTCATATTCGAATAATTGAAGGTATATTCATATGGATTCTCCCTATCTGATCAAATTGGATAGCATGAGACCATAAAACCATGGATTTTGGCGGCGACAAGACGAGTTAAAAGAGGATAAGTTAAGACTAATGTCTAGTACGAATTATTACTTTTGAAATTAACAGACCTCAAAAGACAGGGTATATTCTTTGATCTGTAAGACAGGGTATATTCTGCTCGGCTTCTGTTGGAAAAAAAAAAAAGGGCCTCTCACATATATATATATATATATATAAAACAGAGATTAGGAATATAATTACAAACTACTGTGCATTATTTAAAAGAATAAAATATCAATAATAAATTATCAATAAAAAAAACATATTTTTATAAACGATGATGAGAGTGCTAGTACTTTAAGGAATTGTTGCTGTGCAAAAATATATATTTAGTTTTTTTAATTATATTTTAAATTTTACTTTCATAAGTTAATTTTATTTAGCTCTAATTTGATTTTTTAAATTTATCTTAAATCTTACTCTCATCATTTAATTTTATTTGGTATCAGTTTAATCCTTTAACTTTATTTTAAATTCACTTTTATTTTTTAATTTTATTTTGTTATAATTTAGTCATTTAATTTTATTTCAAATTTTACTTTTATCTATTTATTTTATTTTATTCTAATTTGACCTTTAATTTTTAAAAACTACTTAAATATTTTTTCCTTCTTTCATTTTTTTATTTTTTGATTTGTTTATTGATATAAGTAAGTCCCATAAAACATAGTGATTTTTATTTAGAGGTTCAATTTTATTTCTTAGTCTTTCACAAACTAAATTAATTGATAATAAAATTAAAGAATGAAAATAAAACTTAAACTAAAATTATAGAATTAAATTAGAATCAGATGAAATTAAGAGATAAAAATAAAATTTATAGTAAATTTAAATAATTAAATTATTATTAAATAAAATTATAAAAACCAAAAATATATTTTTACCTTATTATTATGCTGGATTAAGTTGTGAGGACAAGTAACCGAAGGTTGAATTAAAGTAAGGGGTGATCAAAGCTGTGTTTTGTGGATCCTACCATTGAGGTTGATGGGGATGACAGCACGTGATGGATACCCCACAAGAAGCCCATGTCAAACTACACGCAGGAATTTAATTTAGTGCGCCGAGGGGGAATGATCTAAACAAAGGTTAAGTTATATAGAAGTTTGGGTAAAGCCATTTAATCCTCAACTTACAAAATTAACCATAAATCCGTCGAATTCCCATCAGTTTTATTCAATTTACTTCCTTCATTAACATATATCGTAGACATGTGCCGTAGGGAACGGATGGTTCAAAAGATCCTCTAATCAACTTTTAATATTGAAGGAAGTAAATTGCATAAGCTCATAAATTGAAGACATTTATTTGTATTTTTCCCTAAAAATATTAAATACAACCCAATATTATATTATTATTTTAAAAAATCTTTTTTTTAAATCATTATACTATTTAAAAATTTTATAACATAACTTAAATATTACACATAAAATTCGAAGTTTGAAAAATCCATATGATTGCCTACGCAGAAAGCATGAGTCTCTGAAAATGTATGCACTATTTTTTTAATGATATTGCTCTAAGACGTAGCATTGTCAATTTTTTTTTCCCTTTCACAATTATTTCATATATTGTGTGCTTGTATCAAGCTTTAAACCAAACATTAATCCCATTTTAATTAAGAACAGATTTCTTCCCTTTTTAATTGGGGGAAAAACAAAAGTAATTAATTTCAAAAATTGTCCAGAATAAATTTTTATATAAAGAAATTGTAAATTTCTCTTCTCCAAGCAGGGAATAAATAACTCATGCTCTACTAATTTGATATAACTGATCTTACTATATTTTTGGTATAAATAAAATCAAATAAGAGAATTAGAGGGAGAAATTTGTATAAATAAATTATTAATTTTCACCATTTCCTTTTGGTTTTATGCTTTTTGTTTTGTGTGTGTGTGTGTGTATGTGCGTGCCATTCTTTTTTTTTTTCAAAAAACAAACTTTAATTACTACAAATTGAGAAGTTGGATATATTCCTTGGCTTCAGCATGTTGAAGAAGTCAGCACACGAGAGCCCAAATAATTAACAATAACATAGACACCATTGGAAAGTAGAACTGAGAAGAGAAAGATACTATTCGGCTTCACGCTTGAAATTATTTTAAGCAAGATGCCAACTAATCACCTTTCACTCTCTAATAAAAAATTTGTTTGCATCATAAATGGATAGACTAATTTTTATATTTGTCGCATTTCCATGTAACTCTTTACTTGGATTATAATTTAATTACAATTTTGACATATACGTATTTGAAAGGTAACATTAACTCCCTAAAGTAGTAAACATTATGTATTTATTAAAATTAATATTTAAAAATTACATGATTATTACATAATATTTTATATCTATATCATTTTCTTAAAATATTTTTTTTCTTAAGGCATCATTTGACTATCATGTGATTTTGGACAATAGTTTTAATTAACACATAACACTTATTTTTGTGACAATTTCAAAAACAATGTATTATTTTTTAAGATTTTTGTACTAAAATAATAACTATGTTATTATTTAAAGGAGTTATATATTTTTCCCTAATTAGTATGGTAATATAGTAGTATAAATAGTGTTATAATTGATAATAGAATATTTAAGTGCGTATTTAAAAATTGGATAGCAACTTCTAAAATCATATTTTTTCTAAAACAACAAAATATTACTTTTGTATAAACGTGATTTGTCATCCAATTTCCAAACACACAGTGCCGTGCGTTCGTCTCAATAGATCTAGGTCGAGTCTCTACGATGGGCATAATTACGTCAACATCACCAAATCTTTCTCTCGGTTCAGTGGCATATTTTTAGCAGCAACTAAAATTATCACTGATAATGAAGTTTTATTTCCCCAACTCCAATGTCGTTACTGAATGTTAGAAGTTGAATGGTTACGTATTTTGAATATAAAGTAACTATCAAAAGTAAAATTTTCAAGGGAAAAATTATAATCTTTAACCCTTTAGTTTTATTCAATTTTTAATTTAATTTTTATAATTTAAAATTTTGTAATTTATTTCTTACAATTTACAATTTTTTTAATTTAATCCTTTCTATTAAAATTTTGTGAATATTATTGTTAAATTTTGTTGATATATTATCTTAATACTTTGAATATATATAATTTTTGCTATATATATATATAATGAAGTAAAATTAATTTATATACATGACAAAATATGGACAAAAATATAATAATAAAGACTAAATTAAAAATTATTTAAACTATAAGGACCTAGTTATAAAATTTTAAATTATAAAGATTAAATTAAAAATTAAATAAAATTGTAAAGACCAAAAGTATACTTTTTTCAATTTTCGGTGATAACTTTTAAAAATCATCACAAAAAGTTAAAATTTTGGACGACAATTTATGAAAGATGCCCAACAAAAGTAAAAAGGTTCAGTATCAGAAATAGTTACTAAAAATAGAACTTTCAGTAACGATATTTAAAAACAATCACCCAAAGTAAAATTTTTAATGATTACTTAGAAGTCACCATCAAAACTCTTGTTTTTTGTAGTGACAGTTGCAATAACTTACTAATTGACTGTTAACAACTGTGAATGAGAATGAAAAACAAGTAAATGCCGTGCATGCAAAACTGTAGTTTTACTTAACAGGCCAAATTTATCAAAACATTTTCAAAGGTTCATCAACCTAACCACAGTATAATAGGAGCTCATGACGAAGCCAATCTTTGTTTCTCGGTGCAATTTAATCATCGTTCATTGAATGTTCACCTTTATGAAAGACTTGTTTCCACAATCATCAGAAATTATTATACAATATAAATTAATTAATTCAAATTTTCATGTCATTATGTGTATAAAATTAACAAAATAATACTTATAAGTCCCTTATCTGTCTATTCAAGCAAAATTTCTTGTATGAAGTAAAGTAAACCCGTGATTATGAAGAAAAAATAAGATAAAATGAAAACTAAGTAACTAGGCAGAGTTGAGCCTATTCTATATTAAAGATGGTCTAGTTAGTCTTTGAATTATTTCCATTACAATTTGTTAGGGAATAAAATTTTTGCAGGTTTGATAGTGTAGAGTTTTCAACTGAAGAGAGATTGGCTAACTCCAACAATCCCTGTTTTATTAGCAGAATGTTAAGACAAAATATAACTATCTAAAGATAAAATATATCTTGTTAAATCTTAAATGAAACTAAACTTAGATTAAAAAAAAAAAAGATCCAAAGATGATAAAGGGAAAAATAATTGATACTAGAAATGAAATCACTCTCTGTTGTAACTGAATTGCAAGCACGAATTCAAGCAAAATTAAATTGATAACAAAAATTTCAAAAAAAAAAAAAACAACTTGATTATAACTTCAATGAATGGCTAATAAAGACTGAAATAAATTATAGAAAAGTTATAAATAAAGTGAATAAGTTGTAAATTAAGTTTTTTTAATAGTTTCTACGTGCCTAGTCAAACAATTTCTTTTCTACAAAATCAATTAAACTCGTGATTCTTAAAAAATAAAATAAAATAAAATGGAAACTAAGCAAGTAGGAAGAGTTGAATTGTTTTTCTTACAATTACATAGTAAAAATGACCGAACCCGATTTCTTTAAAACTTGGTGCGTGTTTGAAAAACCGGTAGCTATCTCCAAAATCACGTTTTCTCTGAAGTAACAAATTGTTGCTTTTACACAAACGTGATTTGCTACCGGGTTTCCAAACACACCCTTGGAAGTGTGCAAATCTCTATCTGTCTATCAAATCAAAATGAATGAGATGTGCCTAATTTTAGTTCTTGATTCCAAAGTAATAATCTCTCTCGTGTTCATGAGTCATGAATGAGACTTCACAATGCTTTATTAAAAGAACCCTAAGAGAAATCGTTGTCATCGTTGCCTTCTTTCTTTCTTTCTATGCTCTCAAGTTTCAATGAAGTCCTTTTCGTCGAAAGAAAGTTGTCCATTATACAACTTATTACCATGCTTGCTCGTTCCTCATAATATTTTTTTTTTTTTGAGTGGTTTAAGGATCTTTATGTCAAAATTTGGATGAGAAATGCAACTTGATTACTTGTCAATTTGAACTTGGATTTTATTCGCGTGATATATGTGAAAATTGTAAGTAAACTCATCTCGAGTTGGAGTCAACTATATATAGTTCTTAACATTTTATCCAAAAAAAGTAGTTATTATATCATATAGCGATGAGAATTTTAAAATTTTAAGATATGTTAATTCATTGGTGGATTTTTTTTAATACACTTGGTTGGACGACTCCTCACACCCAAACAAATTTAGCTACGAAAAACATATTTTGAATTTTAAATTTCTATTTAATTTGGATTCTTAAGTTTAGAAACTTGAATTATATTTAAACAAAATTTGAAAATTTGAGAAAATAAGAGTCCAACCCCAAAAAATGAGATACAGGACAAAATTTATGTCTAGTTTTTGATAAAACTACAGCAGGTAGTTTTTTATAAAATTATTAAATGATATGCTAATGAGCTAAAAAAATATTTAGATCTTATTCTTTCATTAAAAAAATTTAATAACAAACATTTAAAAATTTGCATCAAAATAAGCGTTAATTGTCATTTAGAATCTGATGCACTTTTTATCATCACACATAAGATCTGGATCTCTCAAGTTTCTCTGTGTGTGCGCGTGTATATATATGTTAATTTTTAAAAGAGTAAAACATAATGCATTTGAATAGGCAAATAAAGTTGAGAAATCAAGTGTTAAACTCCACATTTTCATTCAAAATTTTTTACCCTAAAATTAACATTGTTTGAAATTTAAAAGATTTTAATAACAAAAAATATTATCAAGTTTTAAAACTCGTTTATTTGGATGATAAAAAAAAAAGATAAAAAGCTAATAAGTAAGATAAAAAATGGTGTTTATATTTCTTCTTTTTTTAAAAAAAAAATAACAATAAAAATAGGTACATATTAAATAATGTTTATAAAAATACAATACACATTATATACAATTAAAAAAAATTCTCTGTTCCTCAAACGGGCTTTAGTCATTTCCCTTATGATTTAATTAAGGTTTCACAAGTAAGTTGCGTTTCCTATAAGTTTTTTGAAATAATGGCATTGAATTGTGAGATGAGATCGATGATGGTCAGTATGTGATTACGTAATGGGGAGAGATCAACATCTCATCTATGTCTCTTATAAATCTTGTCATTGAAGAGCTGTCAGCAACTATATGCTAATGGATTAGCAAGAGAAGGAAAAGGAAAGGCTATAACAATCAAACATCAAAAAAAAAAAAAGGGATAAAATACTATCTCTTCAAGCTTTTATCCGAAGGTCTATTTATTTTATTCATAGAAGATAAAACAACAAAAATTAAATCTGTTACTTGCTTTTGAAACCCAAATGAATTAGTTTATTTCGTAGGGAGAGATAATATCTTTATTTTATTAATCATTGTGCAATTATTTTAAAAAAATAGTCCAAGATTAATATTTTAAATGCACTAAATATGAGAAAGTATGCTTGTAAAATTATTTTGAGGAAAAAAAATTTCTCGGCAAAGTCTAATAACACTCATAATTGTAGTGCCAAAAAAATTACTTTAAAAATAAAAAGTTCACTGGCCCAAAAAAGTTTTAAAACATACAATTTTGAGAATAATTTTGGATTACTGAACATCTCTGTTTTTTTAATAAAAAAAGCTCGCAGTTGTTATTCAAAATTTTTCCTTAGATTAAGCAATATTGCCTTAACTAGAATCAGTTAATTAGAATATGATACACTTTCGATCGGTTTCTGAAATTGTGTAAGAGTTCCAATTTGATTGTTATAGTTTAAAGAAGAGCAATGCTATCATCTTGCTTTTACAACAAACCAATTTTATCATTTGTTATATTTCCATCGAAAATTTAGATGCCTTCAAATTAATCTAGTTGATCAATAAGCATACTTTACAACACATAACCACCACTCCCTCCTTTGAAACTCGCTTCAAAGGCCTGTGTTTTTTTTTCAAACCTTTAACTACTAGTTATGCATAACAATTAACAAACTGACTAAAAATTAAAAATTACTGGAAAATTTTACAAAATAATAATAATAATAATAATAATAATAATAATAATAATAATAATAGTTAGTTAAGCACTCCAATTCCCAATAAGCGTAAAACTACAGGGTCCCAGAAAATCGGAATATGCTTCAGCAGATACGCGCATCGCGAAGCAACGGCCACGATTCTCCTCCTACAAAATCAAAATTACTGAAGACATCCACGTGGCAACGCTTCTGCAGATCTTCGAGGCTCAAGTGCCAGGTCGGGCGACCCGAGCCGTATCCAGACATGGCGCGCAGGGCCTCTTCGAAGAGCGACTCGTCGCAAGGGATCGTCAAGGGACCTTGCGTACAGAAGCCATACTCCTCTTCGGCTTGCACCAGAAGTTTCTTGAAGATGGGATGGTTCAGGTAGGTCGCGCGCACGATGAACCTCCTTCTCCTAGGGCCCACGCAGACGACCACGTGGCCGGCGGGAACGTCGGATGACGGCGATCCAACCGCCGTCATACGCGCCTTCTTGCGCCACCGGAGAAGCATTTGCCGGATTCTGACAATGTGGCGAATTTTGCTGCAGTTTCCGGTCGCCGACGACATTGTTGTGGGGAAAGTGGTCTTGGTGTGGAAAAAGCGAGGAGAGAATAGGGAGGTGTTGAGAGAGGGGGAGAGAGAGAGTGGTGTTGATAATGAGGGCGAAGGGGTATATATAAGTGGGTATGGCCGAAAGAGAAAATGCCATTGGAGTTGAAGATAATTACGCCACTTCCTTTACCTCTACGTGGTGCCTGTTCTTAATATGGCACTAGGAAGAGAGACTAATCTATGGGCTTAGGCTTAGCACACTAATTTAGCTTCTTAATTATGCAGGGACAAAAGTTTAAGTACGTTTAATCTTTAAGTAAAAAGATTATTTTTTATATAATTTTTATCTAATATTTATTATATCTTTGTAATAATTATTTAATAATATTTTATTATTTTTAAAAATATAAATATAAAGATTATTTTTATATTTAAAAATATTTTTTATTCTTTTTATGATTATATTTTTTTAATATTCTATTTATCAAATGAATCTTAAATTATTTGTGATTTTTTATTATAAAAATATATAAATTTTTTAAAATTTAAAAAAAATATATAATATAACTAAGCTCATTTTAGACATGTTAATAGAACCCTTTTTTCATTATTTTGAGTATTTTCTCAAGATCAAAGCCACACATCTAAAAGGTTTTTTTTTTCCTTGTTATAATCTTATATGATTGGATTATGTTTTGAAGGGACGAGCATCACACAAAGGTAACAAGCAATATGAGGAAGGATCTCACTATCCAATTTTTTGGTTCTTTTTTATTTTTTATTTTTTTGGCTTATTATTGAACTAGGGTTAGTAGTCACTAGTCTAATTACTTGTAACCAATGATTATTAGAATTTTGGGAAGGTCCAAAATAGGTTTAATTGCATGATTTTAGAAGAGTTTTGTAAATATTTTTATAATAGAGATGGTGTAATTAAACTATTTTTTAAAGAATAAGAAAATATTTCACTTTAAAAAAATTTAAAAACTAATTTACATGCATATAATTTTTTAATAATACTATAATAAGTGTATAATTTTTGTAGTTAATTATATGATTGTCTAATTAAACTATACACTTGTTATAATATTATTAGATAATCATATACTTATTATATTTTAATTAAAAAAATTAATAATAAAGATATAAAGAATTGCACATAAATTTAATTCATAAATATATTTATAAATAAACATATGAATAAGATATATTTTTAATTGAGAGTCAATTTTGAAATGTTTATATACTTATTTATAATTGATTTAGTTTACTTATAAGATACGGAGGTTACCAATGTATTTCTTGAGACTTCTATTGTTAAAGAATGTCTATTATTGAAGAGGAAACAAATAGTCAAAATAATTATGAATTGTTTAAGTGAGCAAGACGCACAGCATATAACGTCATTATTTGACAATATGCGTAATGGGGCAGAGGAAATGGGAGAGTAATGGGGCTTTTTTCATTTTTTAAATAATGAGAATTACATCGGCGCCGTTTGGATTCCATGTAAGGGCATCGTAAACCAACAAGACGATAACTGCTACTCGTTGAATTAATTAAACCGCAAAGAAACTGTTTGTTTTCAGAAAACGACGATTTGAACCCAAAGTGGGAGAAGGGGACTGAACGTCCCGTTTGGTTAGATTATATAAGAAAAATAAAAAAAAATGATTAAGTAAAATTCAAAAAAATTTGTGATTCTACTTTTAAAAAAATTAAAGAATTAATATTATTAAATAATAATTATAATCACATAACAGATATTACACATAATTTGATAAGAGATTTTCTCACTCTCATAAGCAACTAAACAGGATAAAAGCAACTCTTCTTTAATTGTTGTATGATTATCTTAATCCAATGATTTCCCTGTTTTTCCCATATCGATGAATCTTTACAGGCTGGTGGCCACATCCCGCGTAAGAATTTTAGCACCATGGCAATGAGTCATTTTTTAATTAAGATTAAATTATATTTTATAAATTATATGGATCTTTTTAAAATTTTATTAAACTTATATAAATTTTGTTATAGATATATATTAGTTTAATTTTAAATTTTTTTGAATAAAATATTTTTTATTAACCTTAATAAGCAAATATGTATTATATTTAAATAATAACAAATAAAAAAATTAATTCAATTTGACTTAAAAATATTGTATTTAGGTTAATAGATAGTGTTTTAATCAATAAAAAATTAAATTAAATTAAAATATAACATTACTTTTTGTTTCACAAAAATTTATGTAATTTAAGTAAAACTTAAAAAAATCATATAATTTACTCCTTTTTTAAAAGTTCAAATTATATAATATCCTTTTCATTTTAAAAATTTACACTCCTTTCCTCTAAAATCATAAAATATCATATACCAACTCTCGTTATAATAAAAGGTAAGTTACAATTATATTTATTTGGATCATAATATTCTTACAACTATTATTTATATAATATAATAATTATTAAATATATATTTGACTAATATAGAAATAATCAATTTCTTAAATTTAAAATACTATAAGTTTTTTATTGTCCTTTGGTTCTTTATCCAGGTTATGAAAAGTTTTATGCAAGAACTAGCCGCATTTATTTTAAATTCTCATCCTATTATAATGTCAATCCATGACTTAATTGGCATATATGGTAAAGCATCTCAAATATTACCAGCCATATATTACTTGTTCATATATCTGTTGATAAGAAAACCTACTCAAGAATGCTTAACAAAGCAATATACTCTTGGAATAGTTCATTACTGCGTCCGTGTTAAAAATGTCACTTGAAACTTTTTCTTACACTACTTATGTTTTTAGAATAATTTTCATATATATATATATATATATGATATGTCATATTATTTATAAAATCAATAATTAAGATTTATTTTACATATGAATCATATTTACGTTATATATAAATCTTATTTATATAAATTAAATTCTCGTTATTGATTATACTTGGTATATCATATGTGTATTAGATATCAAGTGCATTTAAAAAAATTTCATCTTTCTATAATATAAATTGCATCTGTTTAGTGCGTGATTTGTGCAATTTATTTCATGATTTTTTTCTTTGGGATTTGTGAAGGCGGAGCTTCTGTAAAAATAATGAGAACAACAGTAGCTTCGTTAGGCTTCTATGGCCATCATAAGCCAACAAACGATTATTTTTGGATTAGTTAACCATAGAAAGAAACTGTTTGTTCTTTTAAACTATGATTTGACTCCAAAGTGGGGGAATGAAGTACATGTTTTCAACTAACTAAAGAGTAAATGCTATAACATATAAATCCATCTAGGAAGCTTGATTCAGACAAGACTCTGAGTGCATCATCATTCTTAAAAATTTGTTATTTTGCTAAAAGCATTCTTATACATTAGTGGTTACACACTTTTTTTCCCCCCTTTAGTTTATATTTCATAGAGAAAGGTCTTTGTACCCATACACATTTTAAATTATACAATCTCCTTTTACTAAAGCTTCTTCACTTTTCTTTTGCCACACACTAGTCACCAAAATCAACTGTACTTTGTTTTTGTATTGTTTGATTATCTTAATCCCATGATTTCCCTGTCTCTTTGTATCTTTTTTTTTACACACAATAATCCTTATTACAATATACACATCGATTAGGTACAATTTTTACATGTATCTTGTATATTATTAATTTTTTTATAGACATATAAAAAAAATTTCAACTTGACACACGTGATTAAGTCTTTTAAAAAAGTTTCTTTATGTATTGTTTTTTTATTGATAAACCTATTGATAAATATCTAATAAATTTTACTAAAATCTTCTCCTAATCAAACCTTAATACCATTTGCTATCAAACTAATTAGGGAAAATTATACACAAATTTTAAATTATAATCTACTTACAATTTTAATATATGAATTTTAAAATGTAACATTTTAGTCTCTAAATTATCACAAAAAATAAAAACATCAAATATAAGTTAAAACTAACACATAAAAAAGCCACATGATGCTTAATGTCTCAATTATCTTCTCCAATTTTTTCCATGCGCAGCTTTTGACCTGTATTTTCCCAATTTATGAAATGCTAGTTTTAAGTTTTGACTGATACGTAATTTTTTTTGTAATATTTAAAAAAATATATTATATTTTAAAATTTATGTGCCAAAATTATTAGTCTATAATTCAGCAGAGTATAAGTAATTTTTTTGGGGTTAATTACTAGGTCTAAGATTTTCTCTCTCCATTCTTGTTGGGCTCAAAGCTCTGTTCCGTCTCTGGATCTTACTTCTCAGATTCAATCAGAAAAATAAAGTCCAATGTACTAAAACCAGTGAGCCAGTGACTACAGATTTATGGGCTCAAAGACAGCTTCATGACAATCACTGGGCAGCCCAACCCCGTCGATGATCGCTCAAATATATTGATCTCTCCCTCGAATCACAGAGCCAGCGATTCCAAGAAGCTAGGAATTTGGTCATTTCATTTTTGATAAAGCAAATCCCCAAAACCAGTGGAGAAATAAAGAAGGGAGAAGAGTGATTGAAGAATGTTTAGTTTCAAAGTTAGAGCAATGCCATACCTCCTCCACCCAGCACTAGCAACATGTCCTTCGTGGCATCATACCCCTTCACCACTGACCACAACCACACTGAACCCAATTCGGACCCATAATCTTGTTAGCTTGATTCGTTCAGGCAACCAGTTTGGCAAGTCGGTTGTTGGGATGACGACGACGAAAATAAGGTGCATGGCTAATCCGAGAAGAGTGAAAATGGTGGCCAAGCAGATAAGGAGGGAACTTTCTGACATGCTTCTTACTGATAAAGTGTTGCAGTATGCTGTTCTGCCTGAAGCTTCCTTAGGAGCTGATCGATACCTCTCCTCCCTCACCACCATCAGTGAAGTTGAAGTCTCCGCTGATTTGCAGGTATGCTGTTTGTGAATTTGTCTGTGACAATGTTCGGGAGTATGATTTTGGTAAATTTGTGGGTTTGTTCATATACAAGGACTTTTTGAGATTGCTTTTGGTTTTGGGTATACCCGTCAGATATTACAGTCATTGGATACTTCAGTGGGAGAAATTGGATAGCATAGTAGCTTTAAGGATCGTTTTCCATCTAGGAAAACAGACACCACGACATGAAAAAATTTGAGCGTCCATGTTTAATTTAAAATGCCTAATATGGGTGTCCTAAATGTATTGCGCAGTGCACACGGACAAGGTTACTTTTTCAAAGTGTCTGTACTTCATAGTTTTCCATCATGCTATGGTTGGATTGTATCTTGATAAATAATTGCCAGGCCATACTGGCTTCTATGTTGTATTGCTGACTGTAAGACTTCGATATGTAGGAGAAAAACCTATTTTTCTTGCATAAACGTGAAATTGAATACCGGAATTTGGCAACTTGCCTTCGGTGTTTATTCTTTGTTACTTGAATGTAGCCTTGCTGGTGCATTTTACGTCTATCAGAAATAGTTCAGGCCTGACTTCTTATTGCCATTATGCTTGTTTGGAAATCATGAAAAATTGTTTCTGTTATATAAATTAGAGTAAAATACTTGAATTTCCTCTGAATTTTGCTAACGGACATCCTCTCTATTTTCAAAACCTATACAAATCTCCTTTTAAGTTTTGTTAAAACTATACAAATCTTCTCTAAATTTTGCTTAAATTACAAAGACCTTCTCTCTATTTTCAAAATCAACACAAATTTTTCTTGAGTTTTGTTAAAATTATGCAGACTTTTTTTTTAGTTTTTTTGAAATTACATAGACTTCTCTTCTATTTTTAAGAGAAGCCTGTATATATTTTTGAGAATAAATAGAAGGATTGTGTAATTTGAAAAATAAGAAAAACACTCAAGAAAAGTTTGTATAATTTCAGCAAAATTTAAGAGAAGTTTGTGTCGATTTTCAAAATAGGAGGGAAATCCGTGTAGTTTTGACAAAATTTAGGAGAGATTTGTGTAGGTTTTGAAAATAGAGGAAAAGTCTATGTAACTTTAGGAAAATATATACTGACTGCGTTGACACAGTATGTTTTCTGATATGTTTGGAAGCCAAAGGTTTCAGTTTCATTCCATTTGTATCATGTATAATGTTTTAGTTCCTAGCTATTGTCACAGCCCCACAGGAGGTATTGTGGTTGTGATGTAAACATAGGGTTATGTGCTACTGATTGTCTAATCTCAATGTATGTAGGTGGTTAAGGTGTATGTATCTGTTTTTGGAGATGAAAGAGGGAAGGAAGTTGCCATTGCTGGATTGAAGTCAAAGGCTAAATATGTTCGAAGTGAGCTGGGAAGGCGTATGAAGTTGCGGCTAACTCCTGAGATACGGTTTATGGAGGATGAATCAATAGAGAGAGGAAGCAGGGTGAGATGAGTATATCAACTTTTTTTATATTGTTATCAGGTTATATATGTATATTGGTCTGATCTGACTGCAATTTTTTTTTGGGGGGATGAATCAGAATTTATTGTTTCACAAAGAAAATTTGAAAAGTAAGGTAGACTGCTTGCATCTTAGTACAGATTACAGAACCCACGATAGAGGAGCTATACAATCAATTATGGGAATTATATAGTTTTCCAGTTCTTTTCTTCTTTTGTCCTGTTCCTTTCTATCTTAATTTTCTTCCTTTCCAAGAGCTAAATTTATGGTTGTAATTGAGATTCTCCTCTTGAGGTTTGTTTACTAAGGGATTAATAAATAGGACAATGAACATGGGCAGAGGTTGAAACACTCTTGATTGTCTTAGTTTTATTTACGATAATTTATGCAACAACCTGGAATATAAACAGAGTATTCAATGACTTTTAGGTACAATTTCTTCTGTAAGATGGCTCATATAGATTGTTTTCCTTACTCATATAAACAATTTCTCACACTGCTACTCCCATTCAATTGTTTCCCTTTTCTTTGGTCCCTAGCTCCTCTTTTGGCTTCTAATCATAAAGTAATGGATTGTACAATGTTTGAGCAACTAGCAGGCAACTCTTTTATTGAGTATCCTATGAGTATATACTGATCTGTGGCGTCCACTACTTTGATGTTTCAGGTGATTGCAATTTTAGACAAAATAAAGAACGAGAAAAAGGGTGCAGAAAGCAAGGAGCAATCGGATTCTTCGGCAGTACATGAAGAAGAGAATAAATGGGATGATGAAGACCCTGACCAAGGCATAATTTATGTGGAATAGCTGCTTCCTAGTGGATGAACGTTGTTATGCCTGTTTGTATTTGGACAAAGCTTTCCCTGTTTGCAGGTAAGTTTTAATGAACTCATGCCAAGCAATGTGCTGGCTGACTTAATTTTAGCTTTTTGTAGATGAATTATTAGTGTCACAAATTTTAATAGCTATTAGTTAGTCCATTCTTAATTTCTTACTAATTTACTTATATGGTGCCACTTTTTTTCCAAATCAACCTGCAAAACTTGGCCAGTTGTTCATGAAATAGGACTTTTTTTGGGGAAATACTACATGTTACCACCTTGAACTAAGATCTATTTACAAAGTTGGTACATGAACTTTAAAATGTGACAAAACACTTGCTAAATTTAGACGTAAGTGAAAACATTAAACTTCAGTTAATTTTTGGAACTAGAAACGATTTTTTTCCAGGTTCAAATGTTAAGCTCAGCCGAGTATTGTTATTACAGTCAAAATCACATGGCCTCTTGCTTATTTTGAATTGGAATTTAACGTTTTAATTTGAGTCCATACTCCATAGTTTGTAAGTGTTTTGTTACATTTTAAAAACTCATAACAATTTTGTAATTAGTTGTTCAGGCTAGTAAAATATAGTTTCTCTTTTTTTTTTTTTTTAATCTTTTGTTTTTTAATTGCTTGCTTATATGCAGGGGAAGGACTTCCCTGGAAAGCTTATGTGGTATGGAGCAATCCTTCTTGCCAGTGGCATAATTCGAACATGAAACTTGGGTGTCAGCAGATTCATTCAAAGTGAGATAGTCCAAATTTTCGTTTTATGCTCTCCTTGTATAGAAATAGTCTTCTGATATTGCGTAACTAAGAATGTGAGCATCTAATGGTGTACTATCGCGCTCCCCATAGCGCATTAGATATTCCGAACGAAAAGGATTTTCTGCGTAGTGTGTAAATTTGTTTACCTTTAATCCCCAAGGTTTTGTTTAGCGAACTTAATTTACAAGTGGAATTTCCAATAATTACTTATTCTGTCCAGATATATTCAAGTATTGTACACATGAACGGTAGACATTCCATTTTTGCAGTTGATTAGGACTCACGTATTTTTAGCTGAACTGATGAGCAATCTGTGGTCTAACAAGATGCAAGTACTTCCAGTGAATGTGTGTTTATTCACTATTGTTTCTCGATTACCCATGCAGAGAGAATCATAAAGCAAGATTAAGAGAGCACATAAGGTAAGTTACATTCTTGAATCCTTGCGACAGTATATTCAGTTGGAGTAAATTTAATAAGAAGATTTTGACTTTTGATGGCAAATCATGGACTGCTTTTTACTTTGAACATAGTTTTAATAACTACACCATCCCGGCGCATTTCCTCTCCGTTTTGCATTATATATTATGGATAGTGGAAACCATATTATTATCCAAAAATAACAAGATTGAAAAGTACATTTTACGCAATGTTTTGTCAAATGCCAATTCTGGTTATACACATTCTTAGTTTTAAAAGAAAGCAAAACATCAGTGCAGCTTTCTGGGCGGAAATGTATTCCGATAATAATACTTCCATTACTAAAACCAACCACTTCCATATTGTTTTCCTTTAAACAGAACATTTTTATTGACTCACACCACGCACGAGAAAACAATATGCTTTCCAGGACAAATCTTTTTAGTGCATGTTTGGTTCAGTTTTTTCTTAAACTGTGATTTTGGCCAAAATAACAAAATATAATTTTTATATTTTATAAATTGCAAACCATAATTTTTTCACCTTTCAACGCTAAACCAAACATGCCATTAAACATTTTCCAGAACGTCATTTTCCTCAAGACACAAATTAAGAATACAGATAGTACGGGTAATTGTCGAAGGGCCATGGGTGCAGACTTCTGTGTTCATCTTTTCCAGGCTTAAAAGCAGAGGATGCATTAAGGCACCGTAGAAGCTTGCAATACAAATTCGCAACTCAAAATCAGACAGGCTGATTATTATAACAACGTGTAAGCACGATCATTGAACAATTCTTTCATAGCTCACTGAATTCAACTGTTGTAACATTATCCAAAGCTTAATGCAAAAAGCTTTAAAAAAATGGGGGAAAACATGATACAGTTTCTTCTAATGAATTATTGTTGTATTCTCCTCCGTCCATGAACAGAGTCATATCCATCTCATTGCTTTCAGTGGTGAGCCTTTGCTTCAGCCTTCTTTTGAGACTTGGCCTTAAACTGGGAGTTGAAACAACCAAATAAACAAGATTCAAACACCAATGGACGAATACAAACACGCTAACAGAAGTTCTACAATGCACACAATCATCATAAGATGTGGAAGCAAGTTAAAGGATCCTCAACTTCACAAGAAGCCGAACCCTACCTGATCTAGAAAGTGAGAGAGAAGGAACAATACTGAGGACATCAGCCAAAAGTAAATACTTAGCAATCATATGAAGATCATTGGCCACAAAATCATTCACACAATGAACCAACTAAAGGGTCTTGATTTAATTTAAGAGTGCAGATCAGCCTGAATATGGCATCAGTCATGATCTGCAAGCTCAATTTTTGACTCATCAAACCAAAATATTTAAAATCTGCGAGTTCAGCCTTAAATCCTTTTCAGATCAGCTATGCTACTTCAACTGACAGTGACACTAGACAATCTAGGTGTTTGGTACACTGCCATCTCACATTCAATGGTAACTTGGATATTAGGGTATAGGATATCATGGTATTTAAAATGTTCATATTTGGTATAACAATTGAAAGTTGCCATAAAAAGGACACAAGCGGTGTTATATAAAAATCAACAAAGCTGAAAAGGGTGTGATGTGAGATTCCTATAGTTTTTTAGTAGTATGAACCTATGAAATACCACTTAAAATAGTGACATCCTATAACACCCTAATTTCTCAGATGACACCTGTCATCTTTGTCACCTTTAATATCAGTGTATTAAACACTAACATTTTAGATGTCAACTCACATCCAAGATGTGTCAAGATGGCAATATACCAAAAACCTCTGTAGTAGTAACCTAAGCAAGGAAAACCCTACTCAAGGGAGAGGTAACCTGCTTAGACTTTATATACACCAATACAGAGAACACTGCTAAATGCGGTTGGCAAACAAATCATCAGCAATCAGATTGGATTAACAAAGAAGCCAATGTGAGCTCAATTGTATGCATGGCTTAACAATCTATTACAATTCAAAAGAGTCAAAACTGATCCAGGGTTGAAATGATTGTTGTGATAAACAATGTGAAGCGCAATTCAGAACAAAATTGATTTCCAATTCTTTTCAGTAGAAACTAAAATAGATGAATTTGTTCAGAGCATTCTATAGCAATTAAGGATTGATTCAATGAAAACCAAGGAAGATCAATAAAACATGAATGCTTAAGCCATTGTACGTGAAACATCAAATGCATGAATATAAACAATTCGCTGGAATACCTTGAGGTACTTCAGCTTAATGCTTCCATAAACGACGCCAAATGAGAAAGCAGACGCCCGAGCGACCTGCCAATGCACGAGTGTTTTTTTTCAATTTATTCTATAGCACCTTTTATGAAACACCAAAAAGAGAAGACAGAAAACTAATCTAACACTATGACACAAGGCGATTACAAAAAGCACATTATTTTCTAGAGAAAAGGGAAATTGGGACTTACCAAAGCCAAGGTGCTTGTTCCAGAATAAGGTCCTGGTGGGGGGGCCATAGGATGATTGTTCCTTCAGAACTGCTTGAGAGCAAATAGAGGAAGGAGGCGACTACAAACTAAGAACGAGACTCGCTCAAATTTCCAATATCGAACCCTAACGTTGGAGAGGGTGACTTGTACTGTACAGCGCTAAAACGCATGACACGACATCGTTTCGCGGGTGACTAAACCTTGTGCCGCTTTTTATTCTACAAATGTTTTTTGAGGTAATTGATACATAGGCCCAAAACAGAGAGAGTAGCCTAAGAGCCAGCAATAATAGCAGTTAAACTGGACTCAACCTTCAGATCTCCCAAAAACGAAAAAAGCCTCCTCTCCTACCCGGCCCCAAAAGAGGAGTAATACCATAAAAAGCTGACTCTGCTGCTTTATTTAGTGTACAGAATTATTAGATATAAAAATTAAAAATTAAAAATTAAAATAATAATAATAATATCATTTCATTTGTATAATTAGTTGGGTAGAAAAATAATAAAATAATAAAAAACTCGTGTTTTTTATTTAAAAATAATATTAAAATAAATAAATTTATAACAAAAATATAATAGAATTTACATAAATTAAATATAATAATTACTCTTAATTTATATATTTATAAAGTGAAAATGAATTCATCCTCCTTTTTCCTTCTCCTACTATCAGAAAGTCAAACTTTGACTCATTTGATTTTCTCATAATTTGTGTCAAGTAAGTTTCTTAGTATTATATATACGAAACTAACTCAAGGAGAAGTATTCCAAGCCCAACCCAAGATTCGTCAACTAGGCCATATGGGGCTGCCACGTCCGAGTAGAGGATGGATACATCTCTCGCCCCATGTGCAAGCCCATAAACCTTTTTCCTTTTAGTTCATGTTCTATTACACCGGGGGTAAATCTGTAAATTTCCAACAGATTTAAGTTTAAAATCCAACAAACTTCATGTAAAATAAAAGCTTGAAACTCATCGTGTGAGTAGATCTATTCAAGAATTCTCATTTATTTCCTTCTAGTGTTCTATATTATTGGGTCACAAACTCACAAGACTAGGTTATTTATAGAGGAACATGTGGGCCAGTATGGTGGTCAGCAATCAGCAAATGAGCAGTGATATTTTAGAGGCAATAAAGTAGTGAAGGTGATAATGAGAAGAGGGTGGGGCTTTTATATCTCTTTTTCTTGTGAGGCTCATGTGGTCTCTCCATTATGGTCCTTATGTTTTTTGGTTAACCACTTCTCTTGCTTAGTGGCCTTTAATTTGAGTCTCCTCCTCCATTCTCAAAACACAACGAGGGCAAAAGCGCTTTGGAATTTGGCTTTCTCTGATAATTGTGAAACACTACAACCTAGTACCTACTCTTACGTACTTTCATTCAATTATTAATCATATATAACAATTTTAGCATAGCTAAAGTTAATAAAAACAAAGACGACTTAAAGTAGAATTTTTCTGAAATTTGCATTGTCTATAATGCAAAAATTTAATTAAGACCCCTCATCTTTGTAACTTCAAATTTTGGTCCCTTGAAAAAAAAATCCCCGATTCCGCCCTTGATCACAAAGTTGATGTACAAACAGAAGAGCAGAGAATCTTTGAGATGCGACTTGGGAATAAATCTATGTTACCCGAGGGAATATGAGCTATCTTTTTCTATATATGGTGAATAATACAACAAGAAATGAGCGGTTAAAAAAAAGATACAACTCCTATTCAAATAGATTCCCAACCCAGACAAAGATGTTCATGGTGGACAAAAAAGAAAGAATCTTTGGATACAAAGTCATGGCTTACGTTAGTTTCATTGTCGTCTGCATGGAGATTGCCAATATTGTTGTCCACATTTTTTCAGAATGAAAAATCTTAATCATATGTGATGTGTGAATTTGAGTTCAGAACAAGTATCGGGTCAAATTTAGACTTGATTACCCACTATGATTTTTTTTTTTTTAAATAGAAGTGACATTATTATTCTTATAGGCTACAGCAGCAAGGCGCGACCGCCACCGTTGTCAATGCTTGACCAGCTGACCAAAGGTACTGAAATTAGAATGTCCTGACCATTCTCATTCCTATGAATTAAGTAGATAGAATAATGAAGAATTTATCTAATTAAGAGAGAGGGAAAAAGTAAAGAGCACAATGGCATAACCAAATTTTGAATAATAGCCTATTAAAACTTTTCAGCCATGTGATTATTCTATTAAAGAATATTTCCATCAACTATATTTATTTTTCAAAATATCAAAGATTTTGGAGATTTTGACTCTGGCCTTTTTTTTTTCATAGCAAAAGTTATAAATTTGCTATTGGTTAATTTTCTTATGGTGTTTCTTTCAATGCTTTTTAAAACTCATAACGACTTTTGAGAAGCATCTGGAAAATATTTTTAAAAGTAGACGTGACTATTAAAATTTAAGATGTTTAAAGGAATTTTCATTTTATAATGAAACTTCATATATGCCCTCATTGTAATTTTATTACATTTATATTTATATTATTATCTATATATATCTTCTTATTTTAATTAGATTATTTTTTGTCATGTTTTATTAATCGCTCATCAAAATAAAAATTGCCGTTATTTTTTCACAAATATTAAATTTAGAAATTTCACATATTTCTTCTATTCTCACGATCTCATCATAAAAATTAATTTTTCTTATTTAATTTCTATTCATAATTATACAACTACTAACTTGGTGAGTTACTAATTTAACTTTCAACTTTCATATGTTTTAATTTAACTTTCAACTTGTATGTTATTCTAATAACTTGACATAAAATTTCATGAATTTTTAGCAATAAAAAAAGTTGAGAGGATACGCTTTATTGTCATTTTGTAAAATCACAACAATTTTTGAAAGTTATTAGATCAATTAATTTTACTTTTAAAAGTAACTTTTATAAAATTTTTACTGAAATTATTTTTACTCTTTTTAAACATCGAACTTTTAATAGCAATTACAGCATAATAATTTTTAAACAGAAACAATAATTCTAAATAGACTCTAAAAAAATGTCAATATACTCAATTAATTAGGTTAAAGAAGATACGATTTGAGAGCGGAAACCTCTATTCTAATTATGTCATACCTTTTTTTAAATACAATTACGTAATAAATTATTTTTCTTTACCAAAAAGAATAAAAGAGTAAATGTAAATATTCTTTTAATTTTGTGATATTTATACTCAACTTTAAAAATTGAAAATTTTTATTTTAATTATCAATCTTCAACATTTAAATCTTTTTATATATTTTTTCCGTCACGATATTACGCTTCACACTTTGTTGTTTATTGTCTTTAAAAAAAATAAGAGTGTGAGACAAGACAAATAACACTGAACGAAAAAATGGACAAGGCCTAAAATGCTCCAGTTGGATAATTGTGGTGGTTTTTTTTTATTTTTAAAATTAAATGATGTTTGCCAATGATTAAAAATTAAAGGGGGATATATTTATATATATTTCAAAAATACAAGAAAATAGGGATTATTGTAAAATTTTCCAAAATTCCAAGAAAAAACAAAAGGCTGAAAAAAGTTTTTTCTAGCCTCCTTGGTCGCTTTGAACTCCCAAAACCTAGAACAAACTGTTTTATATTGCTTCTTCATCTTCTTCCGCCCTCGTCTCTCTCATCCTTCTCTGTTCATATTGCGTCCCAGGCTTCTCAGTCTCCCATGGCTGCAACAACAAATTACTCTACTTTATCATCTTCCCTTCTAAAACCTTATTATCTTCCTCTCACCACATCCAACACCAACACCAACACCAACACTTGTTTCTGCAACAAAACCCTCCCAAAACCCACTCTTTCTCACACCGCCGCGCACACCCACCAAACATCTTTCGCAGTTTCATCTAAAAATCCAATTGCCGATCTCGTTCGTGAAAATAAGCCATACCCAGAACCAGAATCAGAATCAGAATCCTACTGCTGCGACGATGATGACGAAAAGCCTCGCGAGGAGTGTGGTGTGGTGGGTATATACGGTGACCCCGAGGCGTCTCGTCTCTGCTATTTGGCCCTTCACGCGCTCCAGCATCGTGGTCAAGAAGGTGCCGGAATCGTCGCGGTTCACAGCAACGTCCTTCAATCTATTACTGGGGTAGGACTCGTTTCTGATGTGTTTAGCGAATCTAAGCTCGATCAATTACCTGGAAATTTAGCTATTGGGCATGTTCGTTATTCCACCGCAGGCCAGTCAATGCTCAAGAATGTTCAACCCTTCGTTGCAGGGTATCGATTTGGTTCTGTCGGGATTGCTCATAACGGGAATTTGGTGAATTATCGAACCTTAAGGGCCAAACTTGAAAACGATGGGTCGATTTTCAACACTAGTTCTGATACTGAGGTTGTGCTTCATCTCATTGCAACCTCAAAGCATAGACCTTTCATATTGAGGATTGTTGATGCCTGCGAGAAGATTCAAGGGGCTTATTCTATTGTGTTTGTTACGGAGGATAAGCTTGTTGCAGTGAGGGATCCCTTTGGGTTTCGTCCTCTGGTTATGGGCAGGAGAAGCAATGGTGCTATAGTGTTTGCCTCTGAAACTTGTGCTCTTGATTTGATTGAAGCAACGTATGAAAGAGAGGTGTACCCAGGTGAAGTTGTAGTGGTGGACAAAAATGGGATTCAATCTCTCTGCTTAATGTCTCATCCACAGCCAAAACAATGCATCTTTGAGCATATATACTTTGCTCTCCCAAACTCTGTGGTTTTTGGAAGATCAGTGTATGAATCTAGAAGAAAATTTGGCGAAATTTTGGCTACTGAAAGCCCAGTTGATTGTGATGTTGTCATAGCCGTTCCTGATTCTGGTGTTGTGGCTGCACTTGGCTATGCTGCAAAAGCTGGAGTTCCTTTTCAACAAGGATTAATCAGGTCTCACTATGTGGGAAGGACTTTCATTGAACCATCTCAGAAGATTAGGGACTTTGGAGTGAAACTGAAGCTCTCACCGGTTCGAGCTGTGCTTGAAGGCAAGAGGGTTGTCGTGGTGGATGATTCAATTGTGAGAGGAACCACATCTTCCAAAATAGTGAGGTTGATAAAGGAAGCAGGTGCTAAAGAAGTTCACATGAGGATTGCAAGCCCACCCATAATAGGGTCATGCTATTATGGGGTGGACACACCAAGTTCTGAGGAGTTGATCTCTAATAGGATGAGTACAGAGGAAATTAGGAAGTTTATTGGATCAGATTCACTTGCCTTTCTGCCTTTTGATAGCTTGAAGAAGTTGTTAGGCGATGATTCTCCTAATTATTGCTATGCATGCTTCTCTGGGAACTACCCTGTTGAGCCCAGAGAGCTCAAGGTAAAGAGAGTTGGTGACTTCGTGGATGATGGCTTAAACGGGAGTTTGGAATCTATTGATGGGGGTTGGGTTCAAGCAAACCCAAACCGAAACCCAAGCCCAAAAGAGGTAAAGGTCGTTGGTCTCTGACAATTGCACTATTTGTGATTCTGCAGCACTTGGGATTTGTGCAACTTTACAATTCTGAAGTGACGGAGATTGTTAAACTATATCTAACTACAGTGGTGTGTTTCAGCTAATTCTTGTTGATTCTGAATGACCAATGCTTGAAACATGTGTTGGTCGCAGCTTTAGTTTTGGATCTCTGATAGAGCTTCAGTTCTTTAGAATCTATGACATTAGTATAAGAACTCAATTTTGGATCTGATTTTATGTTTTAAATATATATTTGCCCGAGAGTTCTCGGCAGCAGATTATATGGTTGTCTCCACTTCTGGGTCTTATCTCCTACTTGGTGTTGATGGTAATTAATGGCCATTGCGTGCTTGTTCTCAAACCTTACACATTGATGAACAAGTTGTCTGGTGAACATACAATCCCTTTTAAATCAATCAAATTTCTTACAAGTATAGTAACAATCATTTTAACCATTGTTTCCACCCTCCTTTTTTAATCTTCCAATTTATATTATGACTTAGACAGTCCCCACAAGAATTTTTCAGAAAAGAGAAAAAAAATGCATGATAAATTAGAAGAAGAATTAGAACAATACTGGAAATAATTAGAACAAAACGGGAATTAGAACAATTGACAAAAATACTGGAAATAATTTGTGTGTAAATCAAAGTCACAGTAGAAGAAGAATAATAATTAAAAGAAAAAACTTAAAAAGTTCATTGGGAGATCTTTACATAACTAACAATTAGAACCTAGCAAAACTAAGTGTTCGCATGTTTTTTAACCTAGTAAACTTATTACTGGAGTTTTGACGAAGCAAGAATTAGGCAGGGGCTGGGAGGGTAAATGAAGGTTTTTAAATATGCATTGGATTTCTTCATCCGCTTACCACTTTCCTTCGGTTCACTCTCTTAACTAATCACAAATGTAAATATACTTTTCATACTCACATTGCATTATATCTACGTAGTTTTCGTTATATCCCCACCAATAACCACGTTGACTTGTGTAGTTTGCATATTTATGGCATTTGCTGCAAGTTTGGCATAACGTGGGCCTTGAAGGGTTCTACATAATGAGGCAAAAATGTCAGAAGTGGGATTTGAACCCACGCCCTCTCACGAGGACCAGAACTTGAGTCTGGCGCCTTAGACCACTCGGCCATCCTGACGTACGCATTGCTGTTGCCAAATTCAAAATCTAAGAATGATATCGACCTTGAAGGATTCAAAGCTTTTTTTTTTAAAAAAATAAATTTTAAATTTTGTAAGTTTGAAAAAGAAATTATAACTAAAAATCAATTTGTAAATGTAAAAAAAAAAATTATATTTTTAAATTTTAAAAATATAATTTTTTTTTTCACAATTACAATTGTTGATTTCTTATTTGTAATTTAAAGCTTAAAACTAAAAGAAAAAAAAAAGGACTTTTTAGCCTTGACTGGTCATCTCGAATCGTATGGGTCTAAGAATGTAACAAAGCAAGAAGCTTTATAGAAAATTAGATAGTAAGTTAATAGTTTAATCCCTAAAAGATGACTCTATAATTAATTTGGCCTTTCAAAAATAAAATCTTTTATTTTAGTCATTCAATCATCTTTCCTCAATTAAATTATCTCTCACGTTAGGCAAAGACACAATCATTTAATAGACTAAGTAAGATGCCATAGATAAAAGTCCACTCAGTCATTAATAGATAATTTAGACTTGCCGAAATTTATTCTTCTTCAAAATTCACTTGGTTTAGCAAGATAATAGAAATAAAGCAAAACATCTTTTTTTGGGGGTGGGGGGGAGAGGAATGACACATGAACAAGTCCCAATTATCAATTAATAGGCACATAAATTTTTGTTTATACCATGACAACTAATTTATTAACTGTTAAGTTACTTTACCTAATCTAAGAAACTATTTTGATTGAGGGGCCGAAATTAAAAAATATTTTAGAAGAGAACAATCTTTCGTGAACTATATCATTTACTCAAAATTAAATTCTCAAGCTCTATTTTCGGGATAAATAATGGAACACACTTGTGACTCATCGTTGTAAAATATTTTGGAGAAATTATACTTGTCTATCTTAAACTTAGTATCCAACTGCAACGTCTTCTTATCTGAAAAAATAATAATAATAATAATAATAATAATCGACCCCTACTTATTAGTCCCGTTGTACAATGACCCCCATCTGTTAAAAAATCAAAAGACCAAAAAAATAAATAAAAACTTGACTGTTTAAATCAAATCTGAACAATCAAAACATTATACGCATTTCCAGCGTGTCCAATGGATGTGCAAAGAATCCAAATGGCACAAAGAGTTGAGAGAGAGTGCATAGAGCGACTGTTATTAAAGCAAAGTACAAAATCCCTTGTGTGATTTTATTTAAATGCAAAGGCTATCACATAAGTGTTCTTTCCACTACAATTATTTTTTTATTTTAATTTAAAAAATTATTTTATTTTACATGATTTATTTAAACATTCTTCAACATAATCCTTCATTTAGAGTTATTCACCATTTCAAGATTATCATAAGCTTACTTTCAAACTAAAATGACAATAAAGTCATTTGTAATATACTGCAATATTGCTTTTTCCCTTTTACAAAAATAAACTACAGTAAAAAAGTTTTGAAATAGACATTTATCTGTCTATCTTTACATCCTTTGTTGGGTAAGTTCGATGATGATCACCGTTTACAGAGCTTTTATGATCTCTTGCCAGAATCTCGTATAGTTTTCAGAAGATACTACGAATACTGAGGCTTTATAAGAAGCCAATTGACGTTAGCTTTCTTCAGTTGTCCATCGCTAGATACTAATTTTTTTTTTGTTTCTTTTCAAATTTACAGAAAATTTACAAAAAAAGAACTCTAAAGGATCCTCGGTAGATCAAGAGAGACATTGTAATTAAATACAACGTTGATGGTGAGTAATTGCAATTTCTCTAAATATTTATTATGCATGAATAAGGTAAATATGAGCATGTAAACTAAATTAACGTTCATGGAATAATGAGAAGATTTGAGACACTTGATTTATTCGGATAGCATCAGTGCTAAAGTTACGTAGCTTAATATTTTAGAGAGTAAAATTCAAATCATCCATTAATAAATCGTTAGGCTCCATTGGTTTAACAGAGAGAGGAAAGGAGATTAATGGAAGGAGTTTAATAAGTTTTGTTTGGTTGGAAGGGAAAAGAG
The DNA here is from genome assembly GCA_026724425.1 of Erythrophleum ivorense. Lineage (NCBI taxonomy): Eukaryota > Viridiplantae > Streptophyta > Magnoliopsida > Fabales > Fabaceae > Erythrophleum > Erythrophleum ivorense. The sequence goes on from JAIUCV010001494.1 coordinate 88,239, forward strand.
GAAATGAGAGATTATTGTTTGGTTTAAGAGAGATGGGAAAATAATTATATTTGGGAAATTTACTCATATATTATTTTAATTTTTTTATAAAAAAAATTATTTATATCAATATTTTTTTAAAAAAATTATAAATTCTAATCTTTTTTTATTTTTAACTCCTGATGAAAAAAAAAATTTATCTTAATTTTTATTAAATATTAAAATATTAAAAAATAATAAAATAACTTATAAATTAAAAAATTCCCCTCCTTTTCAAAATCTCCCCATTTGAAGGGGAAGAAAATTTGCTTTTCCTTCTCTCCCCTCCAATTTTCTTCATTTCTCTCCAATTTTATTCAACCAAATATCTTACCCCCTTCCTCTCTCCTCCAAAAACCTTCAACCAAATACACCTTCAGTTTCGTCAAATTGGATCCTGATTCCGCTAGATAGAATTTCTTCATTA